>BPLR01015177.1:0-147815 GCA_021605095.1 Caerostris extrusa
CTTTTTTATGTTTTTTAATTTTTGTTAAAGCAGCTCACATACCACAGAATTTTTAAAATATTGAAAGATCATTTAAATATAGATTTGAAATATATATATAATAGACAAATTAAATAAAATGTTGAGAAAACAAATAATGGCTCTCTATACGATTTTAGTATTAAATATTATGGCTTGACCGATGCATTACAAAAGGGGGATTTCAAGGACATATTGAGAGACTAGCTCTATTTGATAATTCTGGAATTATTCAAATTTTAAAATAGAAGAACTGAATTTTACAAAATAAAAAACTTTATGTTGAGCATAAGTAATTGTTGTTTAATTAGTAGGGCAAATATCTTTTTATTTAATATTCCATTTAAGAATTAAAAACAAGACGTTGAAGGAAAGGTATATTTCCAAAAATATTATTTAACATATGGGAAATAAATTTATTTCACATATATCTTTGGGTTATGTAAAAATTTTTCTCAGTTTTAATTTATTCTTTCTCCTCAATTGTGCATTTTTATGTATGGTTTTGCGTCTTATAGCTGTTTATTTTTTTTTTTTTTTTAAATCTTATTTATACTAATTTCTTTGTATTTCGTATTTTAGACCACTCTTTTTAATTGTAAAATTTTTGATTGGGAAATTTAAAAAAAAAAAAAGTATATTTTTTTAATTTGACCACAAAAAACTTTTTAATAGGATTATTTATTTATCAAAAACCAAAAGATTTATTATACATCAACATCCAAGAGAAAATAAATTTGCTTTATCTGGTATCTATTCTATTTAGAAATTTTAATAAAAAAAGTATGAAAAATGTTGCATTTAATTATATTTAAATAATGAAACAAAAGAACATTAATATTGACTGTTATTTTGTACAAAACCGGAACGTATACTAATAGCCGAAGTACATTATTTATGCAAAATGTTTAAATTACTAACTGTACTGACAAATACTTAGAGTATTTGTCAGTATTAGATAATATAGTTAGTATTTTGACAAATACTTTATTTTAAGTATTTACCAGTACAATATAAAAATAAAACCTTTTTTAAATTGAAATTAAATTCTAATGATATTTTTCTCTTTTAAAATTTAACTTTAACTCTACAATTAATTTTAGATTTTTTAAATACTTTTATATTTGTGAATTAAAAAAAAAAAAGTTTAAATTGTTTCCTTTTCGGAATTTATCCTTTAAAAATGTGTCATATTTTAGAAGAAACTTTCTAACAACGGACAATTCTGGACATTCCTTATCAGTAAGAATTTCCGTTCCAGTGGCCCACCAATCAGTGGCACATATTTAGGATGCCAGTTTATACTTTTTATGAATGGATACTGGCCATTCATGACGTCAATACTTTGAAGAGGGCACGCTTCTCCAATGAGAGAAGTTCATCTTGCGCGCCTTTCTTATCGACTTTCTGAGTACGCTCCGACCTTTCGACGTCATTCTTTACGAGCCAATCGCAGGCTCGATAACTCCGCTTCCTAACGTGACGTCATTTATCCACTTGACATCTCAGGTGTATATAGCGGATATAGGTTGCTGAGTTTGGCATTGTTATCGCTTTACAGAAAAGTAGAGAAAACATTTTTTTCAGAATCAGTACCTGAACGTGATTGGATTTGGTGGTGACTTGAAGAAATAGTTAGCTTGGATTTTCAGAAATAAAATTTACTACTTTGTTAGTTACTAAACATATAGCATGGATTTCAAATTTGGTTCACTAAACATGGGTAGTTAGAATTTTCTTTATTTAAATTGTTTTATTTTTAAAATGTATCTTTTTTTTTTTTTTTTTTTTTTTACTGCAATATAAACTTAAATTTTTTTTTTTTTTTTTTTTATACTTTATATTTAAAATCTGATTTTTTTTTTTCTTTAAAAAAAAAAATCGTATGTAATATTATATTGAAGACATATTTTTTATACTTGCGATTTCAAATAATCGCAATTATAAATAATATACAAGTTTCTAGTAAAAGGTCTTTTTGTAATTTTGAATTTGTATTCAGATATCATTAAATTTATTATTATTATTATTATTATTATTTATTTATTTATTTGCCAAAATAAAATATGCAGAGTTAATTATTATGGCAATATAATTTTTATAATTATATTGATATAAGAATAATTATAATAAATTTAATTTTATATATATTGTACAAAACTTGACTTTGTTTTTACATAACATTGAAATTGTTTTATTTTAATTTTGTTTTTAAATTTCTTGGATAGAATTCTTTCTATTTCCATAAATTTTTGTTTTTTAAATGTCATTTTAGATTAGATTTATTTATTAATAATTTCACTGTTTTGTGTTGATTAAATAAATATATAGGTATTTATTTTTTCAATATTATCATAAAAAAAAGTAAATATTTATATAATTTTTGTATATTATTTTGCTAAAATTTTTATTATACTTCTGTTATGATTCAATTTTAGAAACATCTTTTTTTTTTTTGTCCTAAAAACCAAAAGAAATGGATCTGTGTTTGGCATTTAAGGGTATCGATTAAATAGGATTAAAATATTCTTAATCCTCATGGCATGGGTAATTTTTTTCCCCCTAATAGCATGCTTTTTCCCTAAATTTTTTCCCTAAAATATTTTAATCCCTAAATCTAAATGATTTTTTCCCCTCATAAGCTCAATAGCTTTCCATTTTCCCCTAAATAAATTTATATTTCCATTCACTATTCATAATATCATAATTGTATAGACGCGTCGTTTTGACGTAAACTGTGAGAAGCATCATTATCGCATATAAAGAGGAAACAGGCGAAAAACCTAGCTAATAATTTTTCTGAGAAATACATGTTAGATATGAGAACGGAAAATGAATCTTATGTGAAAAAGGAAAACGGAGATTTCCAATGTTTCTAAACAAAATAAAATAAAGTAAATTCAATGACAAAAATAAAATAAATTTAAAAATATCAAAACCTAAATAGCATCAAAATTATAGCCACTCTATAATAGTGTACCATGCGGAATTGAATAGTATAAACGAAATGTGATGAAATATGAACCCGCTGCTACAGATTAGAAAGTTTTTCCAAGTTTATGTAAAAAGTTTCATAATTAAAATCCCATCCATATCTATTAAAGGAATTGTATAATTCATATATATTAAATTTGTCGAAAGTAAATTTATAGGCTAAAAAGAGGCTTTCCTTAAATCACTAAGGCCGTCCTCGGTCCAGAGAGCGGGAGTGTGACCCCATTTGGCGACGGATGGAAACGGAGTAGCAACCCGTTGCGGTCGCACCTGGCAACCCTTTTTTCTCTCAAACCCACGTGCTCCCATGTTTTCACTATTCCGAATCCGGACTACTAAAGGCAGAAAAAAATCAACAGCAAAAAACAATTGGCTGCCACCAAGAAGAAAATGTTAAAAAAGATGAAACAGTTTGGCTCCTCCCACCTTTCCGTTGCTAATCGCGCTTTTCGTGAATGGGATATATAAGAGGCGCGTGTCGGAACTCTTCCTTCATTGAAAAGCCCGCCGATCCCAGGAAAGTTCGCTTTCAACAGAACTGGAAGAGAGGAAAAGAAGAAACAAAACAACACGCCGCACACTCGCTGGAGTGACCTCGCCTAGTGAAGTTGTTTCCGAAGCAACCATGCCACTGATGCATGCGGTCGCAGCTTTGCTCTCCTGTCCCAGTCGTCCATGTAGCTTTGCCCGCGACACCAACACCGACCGGCGCTGAGTCGGTTTTTCACACATGTGAGACAATTGCAGTTCCGCGCTTTTGCCCATAATCCCTAATTGAGCAACAGGTCCTGTAATGACAGTCGCTCGACTCTAGTTGTGGTTTTTTCCCCAAGTGTGCTCCTTCTTACTCCTGGATGAGTTGAGATATCACTTTGTCCAGTCGACTTCTGCCACTGTTTTATTACAAGTAAGGTGTGACACAGAGACTCGACCAAACTCCGCACACACTGATGCCTAGCGCAGATGCCAAGCGCAGATTCATTTCCAGCCGTCGCAGTCCCCGAGCTCACAGCAGTGGTTTCTTACTTGCAGGACTGTACACAGCGTCGTTCTGGTTTTGCATGCTCACAATGTTCGCGACCGTGGACTGTCGGCCGCACAACATGTCGGAGCCGCGCTGGATCAACCCCTGTGACTTACCGGGACACTTGTTCGATCCGCTTTCGGACATGGTCGGCGCGCCCTACGTCGACGAGTTCGAGATCGCCCAGGGACTGGCCAAGAAGTCCAGGCTGGCCAGGGGACCAGGCCAAGCACCTCTTCACAGAATTCGTGAGTACCTGCTCTCTTTTCTTCAAAATAGATACTCTAAGACAATGTTCATATTGTAGAGTAGCACCATTCTAGCAAAATTCTGTGTTGTTCTCGTAGTTAATTAGTTTACAGTAGTTCAGAAATATTCATTGGTCTTTTTTCTTAATTGCATTAGAAAATTTAAATAATTATTCACTAATACAGTCTTTATCGGGAAGCTTAAGGCATTTTCTAATTATCCCACTCTAAAGTAAATCATATGCGTAGATGTATAACTTTACATTGTAATTGTTTTATTGATGAAATATATCTATTATTAAAAAAAAAATTAAATTTATTCATAAATTTGTTTTTTTTTCATCTTGCAATGTAGTGTAGTTTTTAAAAATAAAATTAAAAATTATATATATATTTGCATGCAAGTGCCTTTTTTATTTGTCATTCTTCGAAGTATTTTTAGCGTTGAATCCGTGACAGGCTATGTTGTTTTGTTTGCAAAGATGTATAACATACGGTGTATACATTAAATTAAATCTAAATTTTATATAATATATAAGACCTCCTCTTGACCTCTTTTTTTTTCTCATTATATTACCCCAATTTGTAGTGAGATGTCAAATCATAATTGTTTTTCGTAAATTAAGTTCAATAGAGAGAAATGAAATTAACATCACTTAATTTATAATCTTGCACTTTCCTTTATGTGGTCTCCTCTGACATTTACAAATTCGTTGATAAAATTATTCGCTTTACGTGAAAAGAAAAAAAAAAAATTAGAACTTAATTCCCCATTAAAATAACCAAATAAAATTTTATTATTCTCTCTTCCAGTTTTTTGCTTAAGTATTGTGATAATCGATTCATAACATAATATGCATGGAAAATCATTAATTCGTATTTTTAAATCTTTTTTCATATTTTTTTTATTGGTAAAGTTTTAAGTGTTAAATAAATGAGTTATTAATTTAACGGAATTAATTAATTTTATTAAATTAAAAAAATGTACAAATTTTATTTTGCTTTAGAATTATTATTTCATGCTTCGAAGAACTTACGTAAAGAAGTAATGAGTATTTTATACAGGCTCTAATTTCATTAATTTTAAATTAAAGGAATAGCTGTACTTTGGACTGTGAGTTATTGTTTACAGATAAAACAAATAAAATCTCATTATTATTATTTTTTTATTTAATATCCATTACAGTCAATTTTTTTAAAGTTATGTTTCGCCTTTTTGAAGGATAAGCGTTTCTGAAATCTTTTTACCTTTTAAAGGTTTTCGAAAATGTTATTATTAAAAATTACGCTATCTTATATGTCTTATTTAAAAATTAACATTATATGTTCCATTCAAAGTAAATTTCTAAAAACGAGGTATTGATATATATGTATATATTGAACAACAAATTGACCCAACCTTTGTTGATATAAATTAGCTAGAATTTCATTTAAAAGTTCAATTTCGTTTGCCTATTGAAGGACGATTCGTTATGTTCTCACATTATTTATTATATTTTATTTACTTTTTTTTTTTATAAAACATAAATAAATTTCGAAAATTTGACATATTGAACTGTTATTATACAAGACTAATAATCTCTAATACAACAGAATGTCTTTATACTCTATTTTAAAATTAATTTTTAAATTAAACTATTAGTTAATTTAACACTATATTTCCATGCATAAATCTACTTGTCATCTAAGTTGTAAAATATATCACATGAATAAAATAATAAATATTTCACAAAATATTCATGATCCAAAAGGGTATAATATTGAAACAAAATATACGGTTAAAAATGACATATAAATTAAATTAAGATAGCTTATTATTCTTATCATTATAAGGCAATAGAAGAGAATATTTATATAAAAATAATAGAGACTCTAGTTATTAACCTTGCAGTTTCCGTTTCTCAGATTTGTCATTCCAGATTTGTACAAAATAGTCCAATTAGTATTTGTATCGCTGAATAAGATTTAAAGTGGTTTTAACATCACGTTATAAATTGAGATCTAACCTATGGTTTCTGAATATAATTCTGAAACGAGAACTTAAATCGTCAAGTAAAGATATTAGAGTTTTTGCATACCGTATTTTGGACGTCCGTTATTTTTTTCTCCCTAGCGCATGCTCATAGGAAACTGCGCATGCGTATCTGTAATAATGTTTCCTATGAGCATGCGCGCTAGGGAGAAAAAATAACGGATGTCCAAAATACGGTATGCAAAAACTCTCTATTATGTTTGAAAATTGTTTAAAAAATTCCTGTACTTAGAACTAAATAAATAGAAATTTTTTAAAAAGTTATTTTAAGGTACCCCCTAGGAAACCCTCTCCAGAAAGTCGGTGTGCCATTTTGAATTATTCTGTTTCATCTCAGCAAAAAGCTTTAATTATTTTTTCTTATTTAATTACATTACCTTTTTTTATATTATGGACTATTATATATTAACTTTAACTCATTGTATAAAGTACTTATAAAAATTAATAAATATATTTTTATTTAGTGTATAACAAAAATTCTATGTGTTACTGAAAAAGTAAATAATAATAATAAATAATAACTCTCAATTTTAAATGTTTTTGAAAATTATGTAAAATAGGATAATATATTTTTATAATGACGAATTTAAAATAATAATTTTGATAACTACTTATAATGTTACACCTTACTGCAGATTAATGTTTTCAAAATCGTATTTTTATCTGTTTGTAAATCACAAATTATTAAAAAAAAACGGATTTAATATATTTTTTATTAAAAACCCCAAATTATTGTAAGTTATAAATATGTTTTATTCATAAGAATTTATATATAAAAATAATTTAAATAATTAAAATAATATCCAATAAAAAACGAAAAAAATTTTTGGAATAAATCTGCAGTTGTTAAATTAAAACTTTCAGTAGTAATTTAAATTTTTATTAAATGGTAAAAAAAAAACTTATTTATATGGATTTTCGAGATTTATAATTTATTTGAAAATTTAGTTCTATTTTTTGTTTTAACAAAAACTGTTTTACGACTTCACATTTTGTAATATTAAATATTATTTCGTAAAATAAATATTTATTTATGAAAATTATTTTAATAAATTAAACATCGTAAAACTAAATTTTGTAGAAATTAAATATTTTGTGAATTAAATATATTTGCATACAATTATTTGTTTAGTTATGCTTTGATACAAATCATGTCTTCTAAAAACAGAAAATTTACCAATGAAATATTTAACTTTTATTCATTTCTGATTATGTTTCCAGAAAATTTGAGAATAATAGTGGTGAAAAAAAGGGGAAAAAAATATTTACAAATACTAGTTATTAAGTAAATCGCCTTAATTTCATTATCTGAATAATATTTGGGAAAGTGAAGTAAATGAACGAATAATTCTTCGAATTGCCCTTTTGTATTATGAAGTAAAATAATGTAAATGAACGAATAATTCTTCGAATTGCCCTTTTGTATTATGAAGTAAAAAAATGTAAATGAACGAATAATTCTTCGAATTGTCATTTTGTATTATAAAGTAAAAAGTAAAATAAATGAACAAATAATTCTTCGAATTGCCATTTTGTAAATGAACGAATAATTCTTCGAATTGCCATTTTGTAAATGAACGAATAATTCCTCGAATAATTTGCCATTTTGTATTATAAAGTAAAGTAAATGAACGAATAATTCTTTGAGTTACTACTTTGTATTAGATTTTTAGTCAAACGTTTATGAATTTATTTTTTATGATATGTATGTGAAATACAAGTTTTAGAATAATTTTATCTGTAATGAACGCAAAAAGATTTCATCTTGAATAACAATTTTTTCTTCCTCTGTAAATAAATGTTTTCTTAATTGGATAATTAATGTTCCTATGCAATCAGATAATTGCAATATAGAGGGGGGTTTAAACAAATAATTTTTGATCGATGATATCTTTCATAAACTGATTTAAGATTTTGGCGCCATTTGGATTATTTTCTTCCTTTCCACCTTTCGCTATTATGAATAAAAATATTACTTTTAAGGAAGAAAAGACAATTTCAAAAATACACATTTGAATTCCATGGTGATTAAATAATTTAGAGCTTAAGCCAGTAATCACGATACATTTCCTACTATTCTCTCAACATAGTATGCTGATTATTGGGAATTCCCAATAAATGTTTTTGCCAATTCGTATTATCTCCATTTTGTTTTGTTTAAAGATTGAGTTGAAATGAATACTTTCTTCGTATTATAACCTGTATCTAATTTTCTATTTGTTTAATATAATTTCGAAAATTATAATTGCAAATGTGTTACACACAAATTGTGGCCTACTCTTATAGTATCTTATTTATCAACAAAAATAATTTTCTATTTAGCTTGGCCGTCACTTAAATCTGAAACTGATCCGCTGATTCGCCCCCCTTTTTAATTCCCTGCGCTGACAAAGATGATGTAATCACACACCTCATTTTTAGCTGTTTATTTTGACGCCTAAATTACAATTGCAAATTGGTTTATTTCACTTTATACGTTTATTATTTTTTTATCAAATCTACAGAAACCATTCCTTTTTATAGCACTTAATCTGAAATAAGATCGGTCGTCGGAAACGTTTGCTTTTTTGAAGGAGTCGTGTTTCATCTCTGTCTCTCTCATTATCTGCAGCGCGCGTCCAAACCTATTAATACTTTCTCCCAGCAGAGAGCCGTCCACTGGGAACTTTCTTTATGGGGGACGGTTATTGCCAAGGTCTTGATTAAAAACTAGTTCTGGATAACAAATTTATTGGAATTTTATTGATTTATTCGAACGCATGTTCGAGGGGGCTGATGAAGGGTGGTGCACTTGTGACCGCGTGCGTTCATCGCGTTTTAGGTCAGTCTCAATCAGTTAAGAAGCAATTTTTTTTTCCCTTTTCTTTCGTTAAGAAGGAAAACTTTTAACTGATCCTTGTTTCAATATTATTTTTTATTAAAAAAAATATTTTCTTTTTTTTGTTTAACGTTATCTTTCCTTGTCGCTTATCTAAATAATGAATTACGTTACATTAACTTGTAGCTATGTCACATGTAACCAGAGGGTTTTGAATAAGTGTTGAAATTTTTTTAAAAAAAAATTAAAGCAGGGTTTATAGATTTAATGAATAATAATTAAGTTATTTTTAATACCAGGTTTGAGTGAGTTTACAAATGTCTTATAGCTATGTCACATATAATCAGAGTTTTGGATAAGTGTTGAAATTTTTTATAAAAAATTAAAGCATGGTTTGTAGATTTAATGAATAATGATTAAGTTATTTTTAACACCGGGTTAGAGTGAGATTACGAATGTCAAGATTTTTAATTTAATAGACAAGCAGTTTTTTTTTATGAATAATAGGTGCAATAAAAACATCAACGGAAGTTATTTGACATATACTGGTTGTAGATCCAAATCCCGGTACCTTCCATTTTGTTGACCCATTTATTTTCAAGTTGAATTAGCATAAAATGTGAGTACAAAGCAATCATTTTTTTTTTTTTTTTCGAAATTTACACTGAACTTTCACTTGGAACAATTTTTTTTTACGTTTCGTACCTCAGATTCAAAATGTATTCATGATCAGTTTCAACGATAGCGAATAGTGTATCATATTGTAGTTTTAAGATTTGATCGATACGATCATTCCTCCACGGAAGGCATTTAGCATTATGCATGAGAAGGATCGGATCTTACGTGAGATCTACTTCCCTCTCCCCCTTCTGATCCATTGTTCTTGAACGTCACAAGTACTGTAACAAACGTTTCTTATGGGTACATTGAACTCTAATTTGAAAAATATTTACCTTTCTTTAAAAAAAAAAAGTGCTGGTTCAAAAATGAATACCGAATGGTTCTTTTAGATTTGGGTGCAAGTCATATTTTATTAATAATTGTATTTAGCGGTTAGCCTTTAACGAGTCAATTCTTTTCAATCGTTCTCAGATTGAGTGTTTTGTTTATCGATGGACTTCGACTAATAGTCTACCAACTGGCAGTGATAATGAGGTATTAACTTCCTGAAGGATTTTTTTTTCAACTGCTTTTTTTGTGGTATGGAAGAAAACCCGGAAAGACTGTCTGTCTGTCTGAAACGCTTTACAATATGTTCTATTGACTCCGGGCCTACTCGTGTTTGAAAGGAGAGGCTGCAATAAACATCACCAGAAAATCCAGTAAGGTAGCCAGGTTGTCTATATGAAACGTCTTACAATATGTTCTATTGACCCCTGGCCTAATCGCGTTGAAAGCAGAAGCTGCAATGAACACACCACCAGTGGATTCGAACTAGAGCCATTCTGCACTTTAGGTGTGCACATTATCAGTGAACTCAATTTTAATTTGACATACTTGTACTGGATATCAATTTTAACAATTTACGAGCGAATGAGGTAACAAGTTTTTTTTATATTCCTACATTAAATTGGAAAGTATTTCATTAAAAATACCTGGGATGCAAAAAATAAAGGGTGTTGCCTAAGTTATTTTTCCTCATAAGCTAAAGTAAGTTATTTATAATCTGAGTAGAGAGAAATATTAGATTTTCATTTTGCAGTAGATACAGAGTGTACACTTCAGTGTTGCAAATTTCAAAATTGTTTTACCCATAAAAGAGATGGATTGTAATAGATCAGATTCAGCACTGAAATTTTACTGCCTGTTGCATTCTAACGGCAAGATCAATTACGATTTGTTGAATAATTTTTATTTTATTTTTCAGCGATACAATAATTCTTTTTATGATTTTTTCTATCTATTCTATTTATCATATTCACGTTTGAACTTGAAAAAAATAACACTTAGTATATAAGGTGTATTGAAAAAAGATTACTGTTTTTATAGAAAAAGAGTGCATAGGAAAATACATAACTATGTATTTTCCTATCTATGAATTGGCCATAGAGGATGACTATGAATTGACTATGGACTATACCATTGAAAAATACATAGACTACATTCAATTAGCTAATAAGAATACAACTAAATTTATCAATTTGTATATTATATTTTATAATAAGATAAACTTTTTAAAATTATATCCTTATTTATTTGTTAAAATAATTTATTTTTAAACCGAAAATGTATTTCTTTGAAAAATTTTTTTAAATGAATAAATCTTGTTCAAGACATGATCTACCTTATGAAACGCATGCGACAATTTTTCTTCATTTAATCCTGTTAAATTTTACGAAAAAAAAAAAAAAAAAAAAAAACCTACAAGCGCTTCTATGTTTTTTTTTTCTCTTCCGAATCAACATGAATATATAAAAAATTTCTGTCTATCTAAGATATAGCATTTCTGCATGAATTTAGTATTTTTATGTTCATGAAAAATAATAAAATAAATAATTCGTTCGTACCCAAGGTCCCTAAGTAACCTTTTTACACGAGTCTTCTTCTAATCAGAAATCGCTACTATTTCCACTAATAGCTCTTAGTAAAAGCAAAACGAGTGTAGTATGTAAAAAACTCCTGCAGTTCGTGACGGGAGAGGCAGCAAACTGTTTTAAGTGAATTAAAAAAATATCAGTGGCAAAGATCTAAAATGATTGAGTACTACCTTTGTGTCTGCTGCGTTCGTTAAGATGACGCGCAAAGAAATAAAAAGAACAACCCACAGACAAAAACGAACAAAGTGGGAGAGGGGGGTGAGGTAGCGGCGGCGGCGTGCAGAAATGGATATAGTGGTACATTAAGGGTTAATGTGAGAAATAATTGTGATGTCATTTCTCGCGGAGCTATGCACCTGACTTAGATGATGTTTCCTCCTTCATTGCGAATGGAAAGTAAAACAACAACAACAAAAAGATTATAGAAAATAATGAAAGTTCGATCGGGCCGCTGTCATGTAGAAAAAAAAAACTGACAGTTTAGGGGTATATGTACGTGCAGATGACCGGGTTCTTGTATGATGTGGACGGCTTATTATATAGACTTTTTTTGTATTTTACCTCTGTATGAAAGGGTTTATTTAACGCCGTGGAATTTATCTTTTTTTCTTGGATCTTTATTTCCCAGTTATTTTACTGTTAAATAATTCCCGCCTTTCTTTTTTCTCGTACGGTTGTTATAGCATACCGTGCGGTTCTTTAAATAGTCAATTATTTATCCAAATGATATTTATTTATTTATTTTTGTAATCTTCGACGACTCGTCTCCTGACCTAGAAAATCGAATTTATTTCTGAGACATCATAACACACATCAAATAGGCTACCAGGTCATTATTGTCTATTTTAGAGTAGCTATTATTAAAAAAGAATTTTTTTTTAAATTGATAATTTAAAAATAACATTGTAGAGCATACGTTAAGTTCAAAATTAAGTTTGAGTTGACAATCTGTTAAAGGTATTTCTCTAAATTAAAATTACATTCCTAATTATTAATCTTATTAATGTTCTCAGTCATAAATAAACGTATCTTCTTTATGAGACATACTACTAAATGTATTCTTTGTTATCTTTATCACTGGGCATTCGATGAGGTCTCTACATGTATTTGGCTTCTAATGATACAGCTGTAGCTACAATTGATGGCCAATTATCTAGCTGGCCTTTGGTACCATAAACTTCAGGTTAGAATCCTGGTGGTGTCATTGATGTTTATTAGGGATTCACAATCTATGTTAAACTGTAGGTCTCGGCCTAATTAGACCAAAGTGCTCACAAAATGACCGTAGAGCTACAAATCTAACTAATCAAGGTCTCTTCTTTAATGGCGCAACAGCCACATGGTGGACCAAAGCCATCTGCCTACTGGCAGATTTCGAAAAAGTGTATTTAGCTTAAAGTGTTCACAAAATGACCGATCAAACCAACCAACTGACAAACCAAACCAAACCAAACCAACGCCAACCGACGAGTCCGACAAACCAAACCAAATCAACTTATGCAAGAAAACTTTAACTATAAAATAAGCTTTAAAATTCTTAAATTAGTTGTATAGATAGCGCATTATATTGCCCCTGGCAAAATAAATACATTTATTAACTCTTATTATTGTAGTAACTTAAAAGTTTTAATAATTTGCGTAAAATTAAAAAAAAATAACATTAGATATATCAGAACTATCATTATTAAACAAGTAGTCCAGAGTATTTTTATCAACTTTTTGTTCTACCATTTTATGTAAAAGCATGCTCAAATTACTTTACGACAAAGGAGGATATTTACTATACGTGATAAGAACAAGCCTACCACGATAAATAATGAAAAGGAAAATAAAAAGCTTTATCTGGAACAACCTGTAAAACTGATAATGCTTTTTTTCCATCATGCTACTTTTACATCGCAACGAGATGACATTTTCAATTTTCCGAATGTCTGAAATATCTTTTTCCTGTTGGTGGAAAACCGAATACCCTCCCATACACTCCCATTTAACGAGACTGATTTGTGTAGAGTGAAATGAAATCTGATACCTGTATGTAGAGAGAGAGAGAGATGGAATAAAAAAAAATCGCCAACACTTTTGGGTATTTACCGCCGGGAAGTGGCGATGTGTTGCCGGCGTCAAGCGTAACGCTATTATTTAATAACACAATAGAGTCGGTCTTGTGATGTCACATCAAAATTCAATCGCATCCCGGCCTTCCCTCTTCCTCCTCAACTCTCCACCAAAACTCGGAGGACTGTGTCCGTCACACACACAAAACCGATTTTTTTTTTTTTTTTTTTTTTTTTTTTTGTACCTTTTTTTTTTTTTTTTTTTTTTTTTTAACCTTTTCTCCATTTTTTTTTTTTATATATACATAGAAATATATTTGATTCTGTGTGGTATTGAAATAAAAGTTTTTTATACTTGAAATGGTGCAAGATGTTATACATATGCACGGTGGATCAATTGTCTATAATGTATTGATTTTATATATTTGAAATAACTTTAAAGTGACTTGTATGAGTTAGTAGGTGAACAGCCTGTATAATCTGAAAAGAAATGATGCGATAAGGAAACGAAACGGCAACAAATTTGAATAATTAGAAAGTTCACTTTGGTCCCGAATAGATCTAAAAACAAAATAGCGACCTGATGGTCAATTGGCTAGTGCTCTGACCATTGGTACCACAGGCTTCAATTTCGAATGTTGGCTGTGATTCGGAATCATTAAACAGTAGATCCTGGTCTAACTAGCCCAAAGTGGGCATAAAATAACAGTAGAGCAACAAACCAAAACCTAAAAAAAAAAAAAAAATTGTTTATAAAGAATAAAACGGGGTGCACTAGCCCCCAGCTCTCCACACTAATGGTACCAGTACCACTACTTCAGTGCCCGTAGTACAGTAAAATACATTTCAAAGTAGATTGTTATGTAAACGGCTAATGTGTTTTTTATTAATTATCCTTCCAATTCTTTTATTTCATTTACAGTTGCAAAATTCATACTTTTCAATTACTGTTCCCGTATAAGTAACTTATTTCCGGTTTTATCTAATTTATGTGCTTCTAAAAATCTCGACATTGTATTTTAGTAAACGATTTCGTTTTTCGAATATTAAAAATAATACTTATATCCGTATTATATTACTGATATGTTATTAAAAAACTGTCGAGTATAAGTTCCTAAAAAAGTAAATTGCATCTAAATATGAGTAAGATTGTTTCCTTCCTGAGGATGACATGCGTTTTGTTTTCTTCCGCTTCTGGGAACATCGGAGTTCAGTTCGTCGGCATATTGTTCATGAAATAGTCATCTCAATTCAACTTTTCCGTCATTCTTACAGATGCTTTGCCTAATGCTATCATGTATTACATTGTTATCTAATACTGGAATTAAGTTCTGATTTAAGTTTGCGTAAAATGTTTACTCTATACAAATCAAATGAGCAAATAATTTTTGAAATTTTTTTTTAAGGATATGGTATTAAATTGATTCTTAAAGAACAATGTATAAGAAAAGTTTATCTTTCATTTGTAACGGCCGTTTTTTTGTTTTAGCAGGGATTTTGTATTCACTCTAGTATATTAGGACGCCCTGATGACCAATTGGCTAGCGCTCTGGCGTTTGGTACTCCAGGCTTCAGATTAGAATCCTTACGGTGTCATGGATGTTTATTAGTGGTTCGGAATTTGCAAAAAACTGTAAGGTCTAATCAGGTCTACAACTGTAAGGTAAACTGTCTTACGTTAAACTGTAAGTCCCAGTCTAATTAACACAAAGTGTGCACAAAATGATTGTAAAGCGACAAGCCAAGCCAAACCAAACTAGCATATTATGAATAGTTTCTAACGGATGATAAGATATTTCTTTTCCATGAAGAATTTTTAAGGCTTATTGCCCCGTATTTGCGCGTTGAACTGAAAAAACTTAATTTGAAAATGCAGAAAATTCCACCAATTCAGGATGATATTGCTCATGCTATTGACGTTTATCACTGATAGCCCATGTTGCAGCAATTTCCATCTAGTCCTATTGTCTGAAAATATTAATTGAAATCCTCACTGCTGGTAGATTCTAATTTTCTATTCTTGTAATCTAATTTGCGAGCGTTGTCATTAAGGAAAAGTATCAGGAGAGGATCTTGTAAGGAATCAGGTTCTTATAACTGTACGTTTATAGAATCAGGTGTTTATAGCTATTTTGAATTCAATCTTCGTATCTTCACAATGCATTTTTATTACTATTAGGCCTTCACAAATATTAATTTCATATTTGATACAGACGAAAGAAAGTCATTTTTTTTACATAATTATCAGCAATTATCGATAAGAAGCAATCAAGTTAATGGTGTTTAAATGCTTCTCGCAGTTGCCCCTGGAATTTAAATGGTTTCAAGTTAGTATCGGTTCATGAATAATGCACCCGAACATCTTTTGGGTTGATAAAGAGCTCATAACGAAGCCCAAGAAACGCATTGGTCCGAAAGAATGGGAAGGGGGAAGAGTTTTGTTGTATTCGTAGACGACCATTAGTTCCAAGTGCGTAGTCGTTCCAACTACCATATTACACATGTAAATTACGAATGTAAAGACGCTCGTAAATTCTTGACAAGTGTCATGGCAGCCCAGCCGTGAACTCGCACCTAGAGGTTGGCCTTTCAACCCTCTCGGTGGCTGTTGGCAAGTCCTCCTTCTGCATTCGCTCGCCGTCTTTTGTTCCGTTTTTAAAATAGAATGTGTGTGTCGGGGAGAGAGCACATGAACGGGAAGAGCTTGTTTTTTTTTTTTTAGTGCTGGTATGGTTGCATTTCTGCTGGTGGCGATTAACAAGTGATTTCACGGTTGTGGTTTTTTGAATTGTGGTTTTATCTGTACTAAAATATGCTTAAGTTAGTTTACGACATTATTATTATTTTTTTTTTTATGTAAGATGCAAATCTTTTGAGATATTCTGGAAAAATTGTTTACAAGTCTTTTACTATGAGTTTTCATAATTCTTGTTGTAACACACGGCATAGGGATTGTACAATGCTTGTGATAGTAGTTTATCGGAATGTTGCTATTATTTCAAATACACTTTTTTTTTTTTATTATATTTGTAATATATACATATACTGGCGCTCGGTGCCACAGGTTTCGGGTTCTAGTTTCTAGTGGTTCGGAACCCCCTTTGAGCCATAGGTCCCGGTCTTACATGACTGTAAGAGCATCATGGAGCCCAGTCAGACTTCTCGCCCCACATCATTCCCAAACTGTATAGGGCAACTCAGCTCTAGGCACAGTGATGTGGTGTGGTGTAGTAGTAGATAAATATGCATCTTGCTGAAATCATTATGAGACATGGATTTCTGAATTGAAATTGTGCCCTAATGTATTAAATTTCAGTTGCGAAAAATTTAGTTTTAATCAGAAAATTAAATGTAGCTCATAGATTTCCGATTTGAATTAGATATTCATTTCGTATAAATTTTATTTCCGTTAATTTCACGGAAAGTTATTACTATACGACACTCGCTTTTCACTAATTGTAGAATTTTTGAATATTATTTGTTTAAAAGCGTTGCTCAAATACATTATCGGTATATAGTGCCTAAAGAAACGGAGAAAGTCACCCAAACTGATTTGTATAGAGTTTGAGAAAAGACAAGTGGACACAACCGGCATTAAATTACTCACTCCCTCCGAGTAGCGGAGATAATAGGATTCCACATAACTTGGTCTCATGTTGCGTAATTTGAACCGCATATTACACAAGACCAGTATTATTTTAAAATAAGAGGCCCCGTTTTCTAATGGACCAGCATTTTTGAAAGTGCGTTGTTGTTAAAGACAGTCGCTGTTTATGTGCCATCCTCGGAAGTGATGCGTTTCGCGAAATGACAGCGATAGCGTGATTTGTGGCTGGGAGACGATATTTGCTCCCATTGTGGCCACACTTTTTCTATACCTAAGGGTGGGGTTCGACGCGAGATTTATGGAACTTTGTTTTGCATTAAATGATGCGGACCAGCTGGAAAAAAGGTGAAAGCGGCATAAAATTCTATCGCCGACGTTTTGGTGCGATTGCCTTTTTTTTTGTGATGTGTATGGCTTTTGGCCGGAAGACACTAACATTGCTGTCGCTCAATTTATTTATTATTGATTTTTTTTTCTTTTACCAATCGATTTTCTTGGGAAAAAAAAATAATTCAGTTGTAGATTCTTTATTTTAAATTATTTTCTCAATGTTCATGTTTGGGTAGATTAAAACGTATATTTTTCTAGCTAAGGATATTTTTTTAGGAAAAAAAAATAAAAAATCAGAATGTATTCAATTTTAATTCCTTATCATCCAGCCTTTTGTTGTTGTTTTTCGATTTTTTATTCGTATCCCAGAAAACTTTCATATGTTTTATATACCAGTAATATGCATATATTGTTTACCTTGATTTAAGTTTATTATTGTTTATCTTGACATTTTTAAGTGGTTCATTTTGTTAGACGCATTACTTTTAAAACTATTAATAAAATATATTAATAATGAATTTATTGATTTGGTTAATTAATATTAAATACTTATAAATTTAGACTGTAGTTAATGTTACAATATATAATAATACAAGACAATCATAAATTGCTGCCTGATGACCATTTAGGCTCTGGCCTTTGGTACTTCAAGCTCGGTTCGAATCTGGCATGGCGGTGGTATGGATGTTTGTGAGTGGTTCAGAATCCCCGTTAAACTGTAAGACCCGTCTAATTAGCCCAAAGTGTGCGCAAAATGACGAACGATAAATCAAACCATACATCAGATACCAAGATATAAAGGAATAACTTATTTTACTAAGTTATTTTTAAAAATTGCTGCCTTTAAATCTAATGATTTTAATAAATTTTCGTTAAAATCATCTTGATATTTATCATGATCTTTATTTCTAAGTCGTTTCAGTAAAAAATTCAAATGCAATAAAATCATAATTTTTAATTTTGATTCGCACTAAAGAAATGTTAGACATTTTTCTACAAGTTTCACAAAAGAAAATACGATAAAAAAAGACTAGTAACGCGAGAGAAAAAGAAAAAAAAGAAACCATCGCCATCTGATTGAAATAAGTTTTAATTTCAAGTGAATTTGAAACAGGCATATTTCATTAAACCCGTTCGCTGCGCATGTTAACACCGAAAGGAATATTGCCCAGTGGATGGGCAACGGGAAGTGAGAAGCCTCCAAGTGACATATGCCGAGAGAAACGAGCGTAGGCTTAGGAGATGAGCAATGATTTTCTGAGTAGGTGTCGGAATCAGAGGTGGGAAACTCTTTTTTTTTTTCTTTCTTCTTCTTGTCTTTTGCTCTTTCATAATTTTCCAAAAGATCGCTTGCGAGAGCGCTATTAAAATGAAGTCTTATCATCATTAGAGAGCACTTATCACGTAGGCGATGGGTGATGGAGGGTTAATAGCTGCAAAAAAAAAAAAAAAAATAAAAAAAAAAGAGAAAATCTCGCTGCCGAGAAAACAATGGATCTGGATTTTTATGCCACTTATTTTCATCGGAAAAATCTGGTTTAAAGGATTTAATTGCGCTTAATTCTGCTATTAATTCGGTTCCAGAAATAGAGGTTGAAGATCGAATTGAGTGGGAGGGGAGAATATTGACTCGTAACAAGTTCATTTAAAACGGGATTTTAACACTGCGTTCATTTTACAAACGATAGCCTATATTCATCGTCTTCTTCTTCATTGGCGCAACAGCCTCATGGGGAGGGGAAGGGGTCAAGGCCGTCTGCCTACTGGCCGATTTTGAGACAGGAGATGTTGTCTTAAGGGGTAAGGTTGTCAATCCTACGCCCAACTCTCTACAGATATTAGATCGGGACTTACGTTTTAACGTGGATTTTGATCCACTACAAACATCCATGGAACCATTGAGACTCGAACCCGAAACCAGTGTCTCCGAGTGGCAGAGCGCTAGTCACTAGGCCATCAGGCCATATTCATCGTTGAAGGAATTTTTTTCACGCTTATCTAGAATAATAAAAACTATCATTAAATATTGGCGATTATGACATTTATATAAAATATTCGAATTTCAACACGCTGCCCCCCCCTTTTCGAAAAATTTGCATCGTGTTTGATTGGCTTATCTTTATTTCTATAAAAAATTGTTTCTATATTTAATCCGATATATATTATTTATTTATTTACTTCAATATGAATGAATACAATTATGAACGAATAAAATTATGAACGAATAAAATTATAAACGGATCAATATGAACCAATAATATTATGAACGAATTAAATTATAAACGGATCAATTATGAACCAATAACATTATGAACGAATTAAATTATAAACGGATCAATTATAAACGAATCAATTATGCACGAAAAAAATTATGAATGAATCAATTATAAACGAATTTTGTTAATCCCATATAAAAGAAAAAAGAATTAATATTTTTCTCCAAACATCTTTTTTTTTTATAGAGGATTTAATGTCGTTACACCAAATAGTCTTTTTCAAAGCGACAGTTAGCCAGACTCTATCAAGTTTCATGTTTTCAGGCAGTGCAACTTTTTACAGAATGTTTACAAGACACTTATCAAGAGAGAATCAGAAATACAAACGGAGAAGAAATATTTCTCTGCTATCTAAAAATAGATTTAATTTACTTATTGTTTAAATAGCCGAAACTCGTTTTCTTTTATCTCGTCTTCTGCTTTTGACCACAAAGATGTGGAAGAAGAAGAAGAAAAGGAAAAGTGGTTAGGTCAAGGTCAACCCTGGTGAAGAGCATGAATCAACATAAAACAAATGCTGCTCCCAACACGCAAGTCTCTTTCCGGTGAAAGTTTAGTAAATCACGTAACTCGTGCGATGCTTAGATCCCCATACCGTGAAATAATAAAAAATAAAAAAAATGTGCTAGGTAACCATGCTACATCAGATAACACACAAAATGAGTCTGAATGTTAAGGCATGATTTTATCGAAGCTAAATTACACTCTAATCGTTTCATTAGCATTTTTCTCCTATTTATAAATAACATTATAGATAGATGATGAATGCCCTGCGTGCATTATAATAGTATTAAATTAAAAGTAAAATTAGCGTCGATTAATTTTATTCATTGATAGGATTATAAATGTAAGTATAAATAGTTATGATGGAGGGTGAATGTCATTTATTAACAGCTATAAATATATGTGTTAGTGAAATTATATAGGGTGATTGTGGTGCTTTAATGGGATTATAAAAATATGCATGATGAATGAATGATGTGCTTTAATAAAATTATAAATATATAAGTAATATCATAAATAATGAATTATATCTATTAATAGAATTGTGAATTTAAGTAATATTATAAATAATGAATGATGTGTATTAGAATTACAAATATAAATAATATTATAAATAATGAATGATGTGTATTAGAATTACAAATATAAATAATATTTTAAATAATGAATGATGTGCATTAGAATTACAAATATAAATATTATAAATAATGAATGATGTGTATTATAAATTTATTTATAAATAATGAATGGTATGTATTAATAGATTTAAAAATAATGATTAAGTAATATTATAATAAATGCTTGTATTTATAAATAATGCAAATGGTATGTATTAATAATTTAAAAATGCTTTGATTAATAAAATTGCAAATAATATTAAATAATAAATGCTCTGTATTAATAGAATTGAAAATATATGATTACTATAAATAATAAATGCTTTGTATTAATAAAATTACAAATATATGATAAAATAATAAATGCTTTGTATTAATAAAATTGCAAATATATGATTAAATAATAAATGCTTTGTATTAATAAAATTGCAAATATATGATTATTAAAGATAATAAATGCTTTGTATTAATAAAATTACAAATATATGATTAAAAAATAAATGCTTTGTATTAATAGTATTGCAAATATATGATTACAAAAAATAAATGCTTTGTATTAATAGTATTGCAAATATATGATTACTATAAAAAATAAATGCTTTGTATTAATAGTATTGCAAATATATGATGACTACAAAATTTAATTAAAAAATTTATGTGTAAATAATATTATAAAAATGATTTGCATTAGTAGAATTAAAATATGGATACATCATTTTTTTTTAAAAAGAATAGTACACAACTCTAGTTTTAGAAATAATTTTAAAATTACACATCTTTTTTTTTAAAAAAATATTTTTACTATGCACTTCTGCAGAAATGAAGTTTTCCATCAAAACTTCAAGACATTGCTAAATGATGCATTGATACAGTTGTGTTGTGTAATCTGTTGTATAATTTATCACTGTGTTCCGTTTCAAATTTTGAAACTTTCATGGTCGAACTTGGATGGATTTTCTACTTATTACATTTTTTATGTAAGAAATGTGTTGAAAGCGAAAAGAGTTTTCTAATCCGTTAATGGGAATCGAGATAAAAAGTTTTATTTTTATGCTCGTTTCGTTTCCCCGACCGTGAAAAACCATTTAGCGTATAATGTCAAGGTCAGATTCAGCGAGTGAGAATGAAGTTCACACAGCACGATGGATAACAACAAGTGAACTGACTTCTTCCCGTAATTATGTTAATTGACAGTGCCAGATATGCATGCCTGTAATTAGTGTTTATATGCCAAACATTCAAAAAACTTTGAGAAATCCTTTTGAAAAGTAATGAAATGGTTTGGCAACAGCATCTTATTGTCTTGCATGTAAAAAACCAATGTCCCAATTTGAAATGCTTGTATTTACCATTGTTTTGTTTGTATTTGCAGAATCGTATACTAATCCTAGCCGGAATAGACATTGCGGAGTTGATAAAGGTAATGGTCTAGCTCCCTGCTCTTTATTTTGAACTGTTGCTTTCGCCAGTTCAATAGAATTATGTGTCTCTGGTAGGCTATTGACCAGTCGAAATATGTCCAACGACCCACTGACTCAATCACCGAGTTTCCACCCAACCATGACGTCACAGAACACGTGACCTTGTGGGTGGATGGTTTTGTCAACACAGCTTGGAGTTGACTTTTGCCATTTTTTTTTTTTCTTCTTTTTTCTTTTTCCATTCATTCATTTGATTTTATGAATATTTTCCATCTCTTTCTCTCCACTGATTCTTTCTGGACTTTCCTCTTCCCAATATTTTTTTCTTCTAAATTTGTAACTTGAAGAATTTTAACCTACGGTTGGAATTGCCTGCTTATGTCTGACCACAACTATCAATGCATGTCCTTATTTTTTTTTTTTTTTCTTGGTCCTTTTTTTTTTAGTCTATGATCTGTCTCACCTGGAGAAGTAGCATGGTTTGTTTCTAACGCGTGGGTAGTTGGATAAAGGCTGAAAACATCTCACAATTTATTTTTAAACTTGCATTTACTAATGGGGAAAACAGTTACCAAATTTCATATAGTGCATACTGTACTTTTATTTCCGATAAAAGTATTGTATGTAGTATAAAAGTATTGTATAAGCTATGGTATTTATAGAATGTATGTATGTCTTGCACGTCTGTAAAGTATGCATGCTATTTTCTTTTATTATATTTTTCATTTTTAACTTCAACTATAAAATTTATTCATTCATATATATATATATTCAATTGTTATATTTCTTCAACTATATAATTTTCATTTATAACCTCAACTATTTCATTTATTTCTTCATTTGTATATAATAGTTATTTTCTATATAATCTGTAATTTTTTAATTTCTGTAATTAGTATGTTAATAACAATTTTTTAACCAAAATATTAAATATGAATATTAATTTTATTATACTTATTTAAATATTGTAATTATATCATAAAATTGTATAAACATACTATAATGTATAAAAATCTAATGTAGAACATATTTTTAAAGTCTTGCTTGAATATTTAGAAATTTTCAGCTGCAAACATGACAGAATATAACATACATTTTTTTCATTTATATGCGGAAGGACAATGACAATTCACGATGTAAAACATGGATATAAAATAAAAGAATATGTATTACACAGTTTGCTACACATTTATGTTAAATTAGTTAAATATATTATTTGGTAATTATTAAATTTATTTATATTGCGTTTTAAAAATGGGGAAGGAGGTGGATGTGTTGGAGAAAATTCGTCTTCCACAGTGTCAAACCATTTTCATTCTCGGCTTCACAAAGTTTCCATTGTTTGTGTCTGTTTCTGCCCGTACGCGTTTGTGTATATTTATCCGAAGTGCTTTTATATGTCGGTTTTTCTCATTCTCAGCCACAGGAACGACATAAATCACGGTTTCGAAAGTCGGAAAAGGTTGTCATTCATTTTCCTTACACGAACGAGTGTTTTGTTTCTCCGATTTGCTTTACGGGAAATCGTGAAACACACAATTGACCTCTAAAATATGGAGTGCCTTTTTCTTTTTTTCTCTCTCTTCGACTAGGAAGAAAGACTGTTAAAAGAGAACCGACAGAATTCGCCGGCTGTTGCCAATGACACAAACAAGAATAGCACGTTAAATTAAATAAAAAAAAAAAACGTTAAATTAAACGAAAAGAAAAAAATAATTAATCGAAATTAATAAACGAAATCGAAACTATTTTCTTTCTTCGTTAAAAAGAAGTTTAAAATTTTTAATTTTCTTATAATTTCACTAAATTAAGATTGGAAATTAAATCACAGACTGATTATTAATAATAAGCGTCAAAAATTAGACAATTATGCTATTGTTTTCTTCCTATCCACTATTTTTGAATTATTCTAAAAAGTTTGTAGTGCGGGACTAAATGGATAAGTGTCTGGAGATCGGTGCCACAGGTTTAGGGTTCGAGTTCTGGCGGTGCCATGAAGTTTGTAGTGATTCGGAATCCACTTTAAACCACAAGCCCCAGTGTGATATGATCGTAAAGCCTTGTCTTGAGGTTTAGTCAGTCTTCGTGGTTCCTCGCTAAAATGAAGCTGCATATTACCCTTAATCATGAACCAGTCACCTGCAACGTGTTTTTTGGACCTGGTGTAGGTTTTACTGCACCAGGCGATTATTAACAACATGTTTGTAGTGCAAAAACGCTTATTATAATGTTCACTGATCTTCACTCTGTTGCATTTTATATTGATTGCATTTGCTTCCTATCCTCCATTAACAAAGTATCATTTTTTTCTCAATACATAGATATTTAAAACAATTATGGATTTTTAAAGGTATATCAGCACTTTAAAACTACTGATTAACATTTTCTCTCAAAAAGTAATCGAAACAAATTTATTTAATCTTTTCCTGCATCGTAAATTTCGATTTATTTGAGACCGTATTTCGAGGGGAAAAAAAGAAAATGAACGAACATACATTTTTTTTTTTTTTTTTTAAAGTCGAAATTGGTCTTCTTAATGGAAAAGTGTCAAATCCATCTCAGTCCCTCGCAGTCCCCCTCCAATGTGAGAGCTTGGAGTCGAGGTCCTTACGGCGTGTTCATGTTGCCCTTATCCGTAATTCATAGGTGAGGAAAGTGTGATAACCGAACCACGCTCGAGGTGTCGCATCTTTGCTACCTACTTGACCTTTGACTTCTTGGATTACGAGGAAATTACCTTTCCTTCTCTCCTTCCTTGATGCGGATTCTTTGTTATAGCGGTAATTCCACGCGTGACGTGCATAGCAATGCGTTTTTAACTAGACGCAACCTTTCTGCCGCAAAAGTGGTCAAACATTTACGTATAAGCGATCGCTGAGGTTATTTGAAAAAACTTAATGCCACTGATTCGAGTCTTAAAAAGTAAATGGATATCATATGATTTTTTTTACATCAAAATCAAATTATATCTAAAAACTTAATTTAATATAAAAATTAATTTGTTTTTATTAAATGTCGAAATTAATTTGTTTTCTTAAATGTCAAAATTAATTTGTTTTCTTAAATGTCAAAATTAATTTGTTTTAGTAAATGTCAAAAATTCATTCGTTTTATTAAATGTCAAAATTCATTCGTTTTATTAAATACCAAAATTAATTCGTTTTATTAAATGTCAAAATTAATTCGTTTTATTAAATGTCAAAATTAATTCGTTTTATTAAATGTCAAAATTCATTCGTTTTATTAAATGTCAAAATTCATTCGTTTTATTAAATGTCAAAATTCATTCGTTTTATTAAATGTCAAAATTCATTCGTTTTATTAAATGTCAAAATTCATTCGTTTTATTAAATGTCAAAAATTAATTCGTTTTATTAAATGTCAAAATTAATTCGTTTTATTAAATGTCAAAATTAATTCATTTTATTATTAAATGTTAAAAAATTAATTAAAATTTTATTATTAAATATTATTAAATTAAATTGCAAATTATAAAATTTTATTATTAAATATTATTAAATTAAATTGCAAATTATAAAATTTTATTATTAAATATTATTAAATTAAATTGCAAATTATAAAATTTTATTATTAAATATTATTAAATTAAATTGCAAATTATAAAATTTTATTATTAAATATTATTAAATTAAATTGCAAATTATAAAATTTTATTATTAAATATTATTAAATTAAATTGCAGATTTTATTATAAATAATTTTAAATTATTTAAATATTATTAAATTAAATTGCAGATTATAAAATTTTATTATTAAATATTATTAAATTAAATTGCAGATTATAAAATTTTATTATTAAATATTATTAAATTAAATTGCAGATTATAAAATTTTATTTTATGAAGGTATAAAAAGGAAATTATAAGACGAAATACGTAATAAAAAAAATATGTATAATTGATGTATAAGCGGACAAAAATAAAGATTTAATAAAATTTCAGTTATATTTTTTATTTTTTTTTCTCGCTAGAAAAAAAAATTATTTATTTATTTATTCATTATTATTATTATTTTGATTTACCTTTTCAATATTTGCATGTTCTTTCAATCTCTCGCATGCTACTTTTAAAATTTTATTTATTAACAAATCTCTATTTATAAGGAAAGTAATGTTGGAATTTGTAAATTTGACTATTTATAACTTAATGTTTGTTCATTTTTTTTTTATTGTATTTAATGTTTTTTTTTTTTTTTAATTTCATGCTTTTACTTTAAAATTATTGTGAAACAATAATTTTAAAGTTAAAGCATGACTTTTCCTGCAAGCATGATCGACAAACTTTCTAAATGTGTTTTTATTTTGATTTTTTGCAGATAGATGAAGCATTCGCAGATGGTTCTTTTCTTGAGGGGTTATCTAGTCATCGCCTAACATGGCTGCCAAAGGTTACTCGGTCGGAGGTCAGAAACATGGACGTAAGTGTCAATCGAACTTATTTTTTTTTTTGTCAAATTTAGATAGGATTAGTGTGTAAAACAAATCAGAACATTCTCTTTTTTTTTTTTTAATGCAACTTGGAAAAAGCATTAGATTCAGTTTTAATGTCTGTCATTCAAATACATACGAAATAACCTATAGGAATGACGTCAGATTGTGAGATTGATTTGCGCATGTCTGGTTTCTTGTCGTGCTTGCAAGAATTGTTAAGTAATAATCATGGCAACATGTAGACCAACTTTACTTTCATTTTAACACGAAAGCATTATTAAATAGAATGGCGATAAATTAATGTGATCTTCTATATAGATAACAAACATATAGAATTTTTAAGTATTTTTTTCGATGAAATCCTTTACAGATTAGAGTCTATATAATAAACCATTTCACCACTGCCGAGTTTCAACTATTAGAGATGCAGCCTTTATTGTGAGACAATTATTTCAGTTACGGTTACATATTGTTGGTGTATTGAATTATTTATGTAATATTATTTTTGGCAACACTGATAGAATTCAATTTGAATTCAGAATTCGAAACATAATTTTCTTTTGAAAAGCTACCTGTTTTAATATATTTAAATTTGATGCAGTTTTTCACAGTAATTAGAATTGCTTTTGAAATAATATCAAAATTGAAAAGAAAGCAATGTTATATAAAATAATGAAACATTTAAGATAATAAATCTTTACTGCGCTCATTCCGTAGGAACACGTGTTGAAAATGAATGGAAAAATGTTATAAGGAATAAGGGATTTAATAAAGAAAAAATTTTATTTTAATTTCTGATTTTGAATTAAAATTAAATTAATTTCAGTTTGCTAATTAGATTTATTATTTTGATGTGGTTATTCTTTTATATAATTAAAAAAAAAAAAATTTCGAAAAAATTAAATAAAAAAAATTTCGACAGTTATTTTTTTCTCTTTTTGTCTAATATTACATTTTTATTGCTTAAGAAATAATGTTTGGAATAATGTTTATTTTTAAATTATTCAAATTACTAGTTTTGTGGATTTAACTAAGAAATTTACATTTGATAAATTTGTTGAAAACTTGCAAGATAATCTCAAATATTTTATGACAATTGAGACAAAATGATGCATACTTTACTTTATATAGCAAGTTCATAATAGTTATTAATTTATGAATATCTTTGATTTTTTTATTATGTGATACAAATTATAATGCGCTACATGTAGTGTTTGTATTAATTGTATATTTATGGTTTTAAAAATTATACCTTAAAAGAAAGTATGAGCATTATTATGTTGAGATATTGATTTTTTTTACCATGTGATGAATGATTTAAGAAATTTAATTTAAAATTGATTTTGATATTTTTAAATCGCATTTTGTTTCACATCTCATGAATATTTTATTTCACAGACCTTTTTAATGCTTATAATTCCAGATGCATGAAGGAAAACTTTTGTTAGAAATTAATATTATAATCATACACTTAATTTATAAGTACATAATCCATTGAAAAAGAAGGGAGTGTTATGGGGATTTATACCTAGGCCTTCGATTAAGTCTAGTCTCTTAAGTAATTTGAGAATATGTCTAGAAAGTCTAATATGGCTAGACTTTCTAGCCTTTTTTGTATCTCAGATAAAATGGATTTTTCCAACTTGTTTCATTACTTCATGTAAAACAATATTATTGAAATAGGATTTTAATTATTTTTCTTCATAAAGCTTCCAGTTTTCCCTTTTTCTTCATAAAGCTTTTATTTCTCCAAAAGTTCTTTTTTATGCTTCATTTGCTTCATATGACCTAGATGTAGTTCACTAGTTATATTTCTTTATGGTTTTCTCTTAAATTGAATACTAAGTAACCTTATTCTAACAGCTATTAATAATTTCATCGGCTGACTCAACTAAATTTGATTCTTAAACTCTTAAACTTCGGATTATTCGGTTACTATTGGTTTATTTTTGGAAGGTTGATTGATTATATATCGAAGTTTCCATTGACACGTTTTAACTGTATCAAATAGTCTTGGCAAATGAAGAAAACATCTTCAATGTTATCTTATCCCTGAAATATATGTTCACCAGATGTTTACTTTTTGCGTCCAACTTGCTCATTATGAGCAGGATACTAAAATTTATAGAGGTCAAGTTATAGAAGTCAAATTTTCGGTTATCGATATATATTTTTATATTACATTTCCCTCTTTCACTTAGCTTAATAAATTTTATTAATCTTTTTGAGGCTATATAATAGGTTCATTTTTTTGGAAAGCAAATTATAAATACAATCTAATTACATAATTTGACAAATGGGGCCTAATGGCTGAGTAACTAGTGCTCTGGCGCTCGGTGTCACAGATTTCGGGTTCGAGTCCCGGCGGTACTATAGATGTTTGTAGTGGTTCGGAATCCACTTTAAACCGTAGGTCACGGTCTAATACGATAGCAGAGTGCTGTGAGTGTAGTCTTACTCACGTCCGTAGTATGTCTTCAAGCTACGCCTTCTTCAAGGCTAGTTTGTATTGGGCTGTTCACAGTGAAATGGTCAATACGACCCTGCCCTCGACATAATTAAGAATTTGGCAAATAACATGAAGGTTCACAACAAGATTATCTAGAACTAATTGAATAATTCAGTGATTATCTGCTGAAACTAAGTACTTCATTAAGAACCTTTTTTAAACTAAAAATGTGAAGTGTAACTGAAATAGTGAGCATGCCGCGGAAAACATCGTTGACTAACCAGACTCCTTTTCCTTGCAGTTGCCAGAGGCGTGCCCTTTCTGGTTCCGCGTGATGCAGTACTACGGGGTGGGCATGGAGCAGGTGATCATGGACGAGGTGCTGTACGGCGGCTCCTTCCTCACCTTCTACCGGGAGGCGGAGAACCACCTGACGCAGCTCCTGTGCCAGCTCCAGATGAGCATCTACCTCCTGAGGGTCAAGCAGGATCCGGACGTCCTGAGGGACGTCATGAACCAAAAGTACAGGTCGGGGGCCATGTCGCAACGCATGCTGCGCAACTATCTCATATTCCGGGACTACATAAACGCGCTCGAGATCATGGTGGAGACCTTCGAGGGTCTCCAGGCAAGGACTAAGCCCACGACCACGCTCGAGCAGCAGAGTCTCTACTGAAGGAACTCCTCATCATTCTCTTTTTTTAGGCTGTGATGTTTTTATTTATTTTTTAATTTATTTTTAAGGACTATTTTAAGTGCAGCAGAGGAAGAACTCCATTATGTCTTTATTATTTTTTTTACCAATCATTCTGAGAATCTTTTGAGGGCATCGATACGGGTCTACATTCCCCCTTACTCCCCACACTCTCCAGAGAGTGGTTCGACTGATCAATGTGCACATTCCGAATTACGGAGGGTTTTTTTTTTACATTGTTATGGAGAAATTTAATTGTTTTTTAATGATGTGTGGATTACATGAAGCCATGCCTTGTGCTGGTACATCCCCCTTCCTGGTTGCAATATGTAGCATCACTATATTCCTTAATGTGTATAGATTACAGAACAAATATTTAATGCTTCTTTTTTTTTACTGAAGAACGGATATGAAATGAATTTGTTTTCGAGTGTACATTGCTATTCAGTTATAAAAATGCAAGAGAGAAAAATAAATTTCATTCACTCTTAAATTATTGTATTTTGAATTCTAGAAAATGTCATACAAGCAGCAATATTTTAATTTTTTATGAAGAATTTAAATCGATGCTCTTTCAAATTTCCCACCCATCTCTTCGATAGAATATTTTTTTCTCTCTCTAATGTTTGCCAATATTTACCTCGCCATTATTAGAATAGCCATTTTATTTTGTGTGTATATTGCCGGCGTGTGTAAAGTACCCCTGGATAATTCCTATCATGAGCATAAATCATTACACTGCATTCACCAAGCCTGTGGTACTTTAGCCCTGAGCATTATTCTAAATCTCAATGATTTGATTCCTATGATGTATTCCGTGGTTTTGTTTGTGTTACGTGTATGATTCATATTTTGTGTATGTTTATGTCTTGTTTTCATATCAAACTTTTGAATTATTTGATTTGCGTTGAAACTTAAAAGAAACCAAAGACTTTATTTTTTTTTTTAACAAAGCGTACAGTGAGACAAGCACGAGTTATCTCATTCTCTATCGTGTGTAACAATGAGATTTTTTAATTATTTCTGTAGATCAGAGTAAAAATAGAAGTGGTAATTTTTGTAAATTACATTTCTTCTTTGTGTAAGAGACAGATGTAAGAAAAAAAAAAAAATGTCAGACTGTCTTGTTTGCTGAAATTATACATTCTATTAAAATATTTGGCTAATGAAATTGTATATGAGTGTATTTCATATTAACTTGGAAAAAAAAAAAATTCAATAGTATTTATAAAAATTTGTATGAAGTTGCTTTAGAAAAGGTCATATTTACAAAATATTTTTGTTCGAGTTTGTGCATTATGTTCTTTTTTTTTTTTTTAATTATTTGTTTTTAAATTTCGGTGCGTGCTCATTTTTATGTGTAAGTTGCTATTTTGAGTCATTTTATTACTTTTTTTAATTCATTAACTATTTGAATAGCAATTTTTTAAAGTTTTATTTTTCGCTTTTAAATAAAGTTAAATGTTATTTGAAAATATATAAAGATAAATGAATAATTTATTTTAAAAGAAAAGACTCGTTTATTATCAAAATTATACATTAAACTATTTCTTAAACCTTTTTTTGGCAATACAAAACTTTTATAACTTCTAAAAAAAAATTTTTTTTTTTCCAATTATTTTCTTAAATTCATACAGTTTTATTTTAAATTTCCTTTTTATATTTTACTATGTATACATGCTTTTTAAATTTTTTACTAAATTGACATTTTCTTCTGATTAGAAATTTTACTTGCTGATTTAAAATTATATCTCTGGCATTTGTTTTAAATAAAAAGTCCTTGTACAATATGCAGTTCATTATAGTCATAAAATATTGAATGTGAAGTTTTAATGTTTTAAAGGTAATTTTTATTTGATTATCAAAATTTCTGCATGTTTTGAAAATAGTTGTATTCATTTAAATTCTTGAAAAAGTAAAATTCAGTACAATAATTTATTGAATTAAAAACTTTTCCATTTTGTTTTTTATAATTGAAAACAATTTCTAAATTATTTATTCAAGATATTCTTTTTTAAAAAAATACTAATTTCCTATTGTGGTTTTGCAGGAAAAATGTATTTTTAATTCAGATTAACTTTTCAGAAATTTTTGTGCTGTATTTAGTTTATTGAAACTTTAATAATTATTTTAAATGAAGGAGATAATTTAAAATTCTTAAAAGCTGCATTTTATTGAACAAGTATTTTTTATAAGAAAACAAATTAAATAAAGTTTTATTTTCTATCGACTTTTAAAATCCTATATTTTAAAACTTTTATATTTGAATTTTTTTCTGAAATGCATATGCATATGTTTTAATAATTTAGGATTTTGCATTCATTTTAAGAATTATTTTTTTATTTGCATTTATGGATGTTATATTATTTTTTTTATGTTTTATACATATAATTAAAAGTACTTAAACAAAGTACTTGTTTGAATAAATATTTATTCAAACAAGTTCAATATTACTGCTATAGATAGGTATGATTTATGTATTCTTGTATGCTAACATATTTGGAAGAAAAAAAGATGACAAAATATTCCTGTCTCAATTTGTACACCATTCAGAATTTAAATAATTGTTTTAAAATATAAAAGAATAATATTCATAACTACATTTCTAATCGTTACAAATAATGAATCAATTTAAAATTAACATCTTTTACAATGTACATAAATGAAATACATCAAGCCATGTTATCAGAATAAAGTTGATTATTTACTATTTAGAAAATCTAGTTTTGCTAAAATAAAATTAAGTTTTTAAAAAATTATCTAATCTGTAAAAAAATTAATGGCTCTAAATATAACTTACTATTTTTAAGGTCATTTTTAAATATTTTTTTTATCTAAACTTAAATTGAATTGTGATTTCAAATAATATAAAAGGATATATTTAAAGTCTTCTAAAAAAGAAGTTAAAAATATTTTTATAAACACCAAAAATCTTTCATAAAGGGAACCTTATAACAATTCCTCATTCCATGTATTTATAAATGCAATTTATTTATTTTTATTATTATGGAATAATACATAAAAGCATATTTTCGTATTATTTATTTACAAGTTAGCTTCAATTAAATTTCTTCTCCTGTGGCATCTTATATACTTATGAACGCATAATTTTTTTTCCTAGTATTTATTTAAATGTATTTGTCCATCATGCATGATTTTCATTGCGATCTGTAAAATTAGTTTCAGTAGATTCATTGCGATTTGTAAATTAGTCTGGAACAAAAAAAAAGTAAATGTGATTTCTGTAAATTTTTCACCCTATGTAGTATTCTGATTGTTGTTGTGTCATCGTATGTAAAGATTTCATACTGTGTATATTTTTATGGTAAATAATCACCGACGTATTTTGTATGATATATTTGACTGATGTCTGTCTCTGAGTTTTTAATTCCGATTTATTTCTTTGAGTGAATGAGGCTGTATGACTGCAAAATAATAAATAAATAAAAAAATATTGTTCCTAATTATTGAAGACAAAAAAATGTGTAAATGTAATGTCGAAATGTGGTGCTACCGTGTCTTGATGCTATTTTTGTGAATAAAGCAATTTTTAGCTACGTAAATTGCATTTGTTTCTTAATTTCTTTGCGTTTATTTTCACTACAAAAAACAAACCACAATGTTTGGTCAATTTAATTGAAAACTTATTGAAATTTTAAATTGACACTTATTGCAGAACCTTTCAATAAGTAAATAAGATCCAAAATTTCGTATCGTATAAATTATTTTTCTATATTTTACCACAGATAAAGGACTTTTTATTGCAAAAGCACTTGGTTTTTACTTCATTGGCCTCCATACATCACATAAAGATGAAATATACAAAGCTACAAAACAGTAACTCAAAACAATAACAATAATTACATCAAAACTGGGACTACATAAAGATAAAGAAAGTTAGCCTGCCAATATATGCTGTATAAGTTTTCTTTATTCAGTGAAGAACAACTTAGCAAAGGATCTTTGTCCATCTCAGAATTTTGGTTGCACAAATAACTGTTATTAGTATATACACCAATGCTGTTTAGATGTTTAGCAAGACAATCGTGTCCAGTCTTCAGGAGGAAAGCCGTTACTGCGATGGATCTAGGGCTGTCTTGAATTTTACGAATCGAGTCCTTCCACTTCTTTTATTAGTTTCTTCTAATAATATAATGTCATCATTTTCCCCATAGCATTTTTATAATTGATAAAAATGGTACTTCCTATTATTTGATTGTGAAATTTCAGTTCCCTTTTTAGCTAATTTATCAGTTAATTCATTTCCAACTATCCCTACATAAGATGGGTTCCACTGCAATACCGCAGCCATTCCTTTAGAAGTAATTCCTTTTTTTATCAAGAGTTCTGCTACAGGAGTCAATAACTTTTGATTCCGCGAGCATTGGAAGGTTTACAGGCAGTCAAAACAATTAACAGTTTTTGATCTGAATTGTTCTAATTCTAAATTGTTCTGTTGCAACTCTAATTGCCTCTATCATAATTGATTCGAAGTGGACCAAGAGAGGCATAGAATGCAAAGAGCTCTGAATACACAATAACTCTAACGTTGTCAGGCATTTTCGATCCATCAGTATATATATGTGAATCCAATTATTCTTTGAATACCTAGTATAACTTGTCTCCAAAGCAATTACTTTTAGTTCACAACCAACTGATGATGACTTTGTCATCTATAGATGAAAGTACACTTTGTCAGGTTTTTAAACTTTAAAAAAACATTGATATAAAGTCATTTTATAGGCAAAAAAATCAAAAATATTGTAAGAATGTTCATGCACACTGATAAATAATATGGTGAATAAGAAATGTTTCAAATAAGATATTTGTGATTTTAATTTTTTAGAATAACCACAATATGCAATAACAAATAAATTAATTATTGCATGATTTTCTCAATAAAACTTTAAAAGTAGAATTTCCAAAATTTATTTTCAAGGTATAATTAATGCTTTCAATAGCAAAACTAATTTTTAATTTTTTCAAATTTTATGAATGAACTCTCTTATCTTCACTTATCATTTCTTTTTAAATGAGCACAAGTAATGCTGTGTAATTCAAACTGATAACTTTGATAGAAACAACACGATTTTGTAAGTAAAATAAATTAAACAAATAAGTGTAACAAATTACCAATCTCTGTATTAACAAAGACATAAATATTTTTTAACGTGGATAAATTAATCATTAGTTATTTGCGTTAAATTATAAGAATACACCTTTTGAATTGAAATGGAAAAATTTAAACTCTGGTTGGCTAATCATAGAATTTGTAATTTTGATAAAATTTTTTTTTTTTTCTGATAATCTAAAATATAGGAATATATATATAGTGGCTTCAAAAACTATTAGTATACTTCCGAATTTCATTAAAATATTGTTCTATCCATTAATAAAAATGAATATTTCAGAATAAGAATTTTTTTTTTTTTGTAATATCTATAATTTTTTTAATAAAATTGCATTAAATATTTTAAAAACAGTAAATTTTTTTGGAAAATCAATAAGTAAAAAAAATTACATCACAAAAGTATTTGTACACTTGGAAAAAAATCTTTGCATATTAATAAATAATGTAATATTTCGATCGATTAGTACTTAGGGTACCCTGAGGGTTCTACAACAGTTTTTAAAAGTCTGGGAACTTACTTTATTAGTTTCTTCTGTAATTAAATGTTATTTGTTCGGTTTTCGTTTCAACTCCATAAATTAGAACACCACCTTTTATTTCACTTCAAATGTGTTTGATTGGGTTTAAATCCGGCAACCGAGGTGTTATTTTTTAGAACTCGGGGGCAATTGTAGATGCACTATAGGCGAAAGTTGGGAGCCATGTGCTGACGATGATTTTGCGATGATGTTTTAAAATGATTTTTTAAATATTTAATATACATTTAAAATGATTTTTTAAATATTTAATAAATATTTAAAAGGATTTTTAAATATTTAATATATATTTAAAATGATTTTTTAAATAAGGAACACAATTTATTATGCGATTAAATACCAAATTATCCAGTCCTGATGCTGATATGCTTCCTCACACAACGACATCTCCGCAGCCATGTTTTTAATATTCCAATCAAGTATACACTGACTACCAATAAGTATTTAGACACCTATGCAAATGACGATATCTGCGGTCCTGAGGTATGTCACGGACTCCGCCGGTATATATCGTGTAGGAAACAGCATCGGCATTAGTCGCATGCAAGATGCCGCGCAGTTCGGAGCTCTCTGATTTCGAGAAAGGTATAATTATCGGGTATCACAAATTTGGCCGATCCTTAAGGGACATATCTAGCGATCTGAAGTACCCAAAATCGACAGTGGCCTATGTGATTAAGAAGTGGAAGGTGAGCGGTGATTGTCGGAATGTGCCCCGAGTCGGCAGACCAACGAAACTGGGAGATAGAGACCGACGAGTGCTCACCAGAGAAATTCGGAAGAACCGCACCCAACCGATGGCCCTCATCCGTGAGGAGTTTCAACAGGCATCCGAGAATATTGTTTCAATGAATACCACCCGCAATTAAGCACCTCTGCATGGTTTTCATGGTCGTGCTGCTGCCATAAGCCTGTAATCACAAAGTCCAACCACGCTGCTCGGTTAATGTGGTGCAAAGCACATCGAAATTGACTGTAGATCAGTGGAAACGGATTCTTTGGAGTGATGAATCAAGGTTCACCCTTTACCTTTCGGATTCCAGGGTCTGGGTCTGGCGTCTGCCTGGAGAACGTCTCCTGCCAAATGCATTGTACCAACAGTCAAGTTCGGCGGAGGTGGAATTATGGTCTGGGGGTGTTTCTCCTGGTATGGACTGGGACCCTTGGTCCCCATTCATGTTAAGCTCAACGCCGATGCCTACTGCACTATTTTGGATGACAATGTGCTTTCTACGTTGTGGCAGTTTTACGGGTTGGACCCCTGTTACTTTCAGGACGACAATGCCAGTTGTCATGTTTCGACGTTAACCAAGGCTTGGTATGGTGTCAATGGAGTTCATCGAATGGACTGGCCTGCCCAGAGCCCAGATCTCAACCCTATCGAGAACCTCTGGGACGCGTTGCATCGCCGAATTCAGGGGAGCACTACCCGTCCAAAATCGGTGAAGGAACTATGTCTTCTCCAAGCCGAGTGGAAGAAAATACCACTAGTTGTCATACAAAGACTTGTGGAAAGTATGCCCCGGAGGGTTCACGCTGTAATTGCCTCTCGTGGAGGCTCTACCAACTATTGATTTTGAATGAAGTTCGTTTTTCTTTTCTATCACAGGTGTCCAAATACTTATTGGTAGTCAGTGTAGTATGGGATTAAGTTCCTCATTTTTTGTTTTCCATTCCAATAAAAAATGTTAAATTTGTTTTCATCTGTAATTAAGACATGATTCTAATTCGTTTCAGGCTTATTTATCACTGATATAGCGAAGAAAATTTTAAGTTTTCTATTTTTTTTTTCCCAATTATAAAGAAAAAAAAATTCTTCGGACAAGACACCCATGTAAGGTTGACTATCTGAGCATTCGTCGAATAGTTTGAGGGGAATGTTTCAATACGCTTTTGAAAATTATTCAATTTTATTCAGAATCTCATCAAGTTGATAAATTTTGTTTTCAACTTTATATTCGAGTTGAATTGCAAGTTGCTACAATGCTTTTTTCTGCAAATTTTTAAAGTGCACTAAAATTTGGGAAGCCACTCTAATTATTTAAAAAAAGTACTTGAAAAATGTTTCTTATACAAACTTTCTATTACTGCATAAAATGTAGTAATAAAATTTTTTGTTTGAAAGTCGCTTTTTAAAATATATTTAATCTTATTTTTAAATATTTTAAAATGTATTGTAGACCAAAATATCTATCAAATTTTTAATTTAATGGATTGAGGTATTATTTATTCAATAAATAAAATAAAATCATTCGGTTGTAACGAAAACATAAAAAGTTTATATATTTAGTTGAAAAAATAAATTTATTTTTAAGAAAATTTAGATATTTATTTTTTAAATATAATTTTAGTAGTCGTTAAGATTTATCTGAATTCGTAAAAGTAAATTCGAAGGAAAAGAAATGGCGGGACTTGTTTGATTAATGGTTATCGAGATCAGGGATTAATAAAGTTTATATAGATGTAATTAATACTTCTACAAATATGTTTTATCTTTCCTCACGTCATTATTTCTAAAATTTCATGTAATGACTATACTTTAGGTACAGTTTGACTGTATTTTAATTAAATTGAAAATAAATAACTTTTCGCAAAATACACATTAACATTTATCACTTTGGTTATGGAAAATATTTTGAAATTGATACATATATATATACATATATATCTGATTAACTTAAACAATATAATTATGTAAAATATTGAATATATTTTTTTTGTTTTAGTACATTAAATTTTTTTAAAAATTGCAAAATTTTTCCATTTTTTTATTTATTTATTTCCATAAACATGATATGAACATTTTCCTTTGAAGAATTGCTAGAATTTTAATAAGGCGTACGTCTATTTTAGTAATTCTCAATATTCATTTACTTCAGTATTGCTTTATAAGTTTGCCTCAAAAAACCCTTTGCCACTGTCAAAAAAAAGAACTTTTTTATTTTTATTAAATATAGGTTTGTTTTTATTTACAAGAAACATCGCCTGAAAAAAGCTGTATTCGACGCTGCTCCCACCTCTTCCTGCTAAAGAGCAGACGTTGAAGGCGTATGAAAATACAACTAAAACAGTTAAGGATAAAGATGGATGATTATGTCAACTTAGCAGGAGAGATGAGAAATGGCCCCGTTCTTGTATGAGCATGCAGTAATCGGCTGTTATTAGCGCCTTTTTTTATTATTTTGATTATATTGAGTATGCATACTTAGAAGTTAGAAAAAAGTTATCAATAATGACTGCCAAATTGCTTTATACAGAATTTGAGTAATTTAGTGATGGCAGCATTTTTTTTTTTCTTTTTAGTTCATTGCCAGCATTATGTTTTGTGGCCTAGTGGATAGTGTTTTGAATTTCCGAACTACTTCTATTACTATTACATTATTGTGTCTAACTCTTACATTAAAATAATCAAGTCTGTTTGTATCAATACATAATTGTGCAGAAACCTTTTTAGACATGAATATCAAAAATAGGCTTATAACTATTTGACAAACCTCTTTTGTGGTTGTTAACTACAAAAATCAAACCAAATACTGATTTGGATCAAATTCTGATTTTGAGTTCCTTTTGTGTAATATGAGCATCAAATTTGTTACTTTTATATTGTATTATATTATATTACATTACATATTTTCTATTATATATAAATAAATGAAATAGATAAATGTTAAACGATTTTTCTTTAGTTGTAGCCAGGACATTCGGTCCATGGTCCACTCTGTAAGTCCCTACATTGAATGATATCAACTTATTTGATGCCTGTTTCATTTTATTAGTTTTTCATAGCCTGAGCTAACATTACAAAATTAAGATTTCTGATAATTGGAATTCTTCCTGAATACTGGGAAATAATTCAAATGAAAGGTATTATGAAATTGACATCAGCATAATTTGACTTGAATGAATCTGAACTTTATTTCTTTATCATTCGACTTCTCTTTCAACGTGACATATTAAATAAAGGCCTCTTATATATTCATAAGTTTTAGCCATATTCTATTATTAAGGACTTTTTGTTAAAGTTCAAATACAGATTTAACGAAATGGCATCTACTGCAAGTAATTTTTTTTCCAGGTGAATCTCTAAGCAATATGAGATATTTGGTTTTGAACCTGAAAAACTCCGATAAAAAAGACGAAGTGAAGATTCCTATGTCTATACTGGGAATGGACTTGTAAATCAATAGTCAGAAAGTCTCTGTAATATGTTTTAGAGGTGGGAAGGTATAAACCACCAAATGCTGCGGGAATGTTTATTTTAAACTATATCACAAAGGGAATGTAGCAGATCTTGTGCAATGTAGCATAGATAATGAAGCCCAATTTGGATAACGCAGATTATATGTATTTATTCAGATGATGGGCATGATAAATTAGTAGGCAGAAAAAAAAATCCCTTTTATTAGATTTTCAGGATGGAGTGTATTTATTTCAAAATGCATTGGCATAATGTATGTACAGTATAGCAGCTTCCTTCAGCAATGCACCTTGAGTAACTTTGATTGTGATGGGCTTTAGAGACGGACAATGGATGTTAAAATGTCATTTATTGATAAAAAAAAAAAAAAAGAGAACATAACTAAAATAAAATAGATAAAAAGTGTTAAAATTACATAACATTGATGTGTATGAAAATATATAGACACTCAGAAACATCTTATAAAAAAGCCTCAAATTCTCTTACAGCAATGTAGCCATGACTTTATCACGTTATATAACTAAGTGCAATATAGAGATTTTAAAATTTCAATGAGTTAATCAGGCTAGAAATCACGATGTTGTGAATACCACAACCGTATGTCTAGAGAACGAAATTCTGACATCATTCTCAGTCTAAATGATGGAAAAACCCTTCAACTAAAGGTTTCCTCGAACTACCATCAGGAACGACAAATGACCAAGCAATTAGTTGCATAAAGTCTCTTATACTAAATTTTACGGGGTTTTTTTTCCGATTTCAATTCTTTTTCTTAATTTTGAAAAAAAAAGAAAAGAATGTCTCTTAGTAATTGGGAATGAAATATCAGACATTGACTTGTATAAAATAAATAAATGAAATTTGAAATTAGATAGGATAGTCGTTATTAATGCTTATTATGCAAAAGACACTAATTGTTTAAGGTATCTAACTATTTCCTACCTTAATTTAGGTTTATAACCTTTATCGAATCGAAAATCCCCTTAACTAGATAGAATTATTTCTATATCTACGGGGTATATTTACTTAATTCAGGAGCACTAGTTGTATGTCAGTGCACTCCTCTATCTTATACATTGCTTTCTTATTCATACCTAGATTAAATGGTTTTAGTGTTAAATGTAATCACTGCGTTTTTGCGACTACTAAAATTGAAATATGCTTGAAAAAATATTTTGAACTAATGCATATATGTAAGTTATACTGATTTTCGTAATCCAGAAAATATATAAATAAATAAATAAACATCAATAAATTAATATAATAAATAAAACATTAGATTTGTTCCTGATGGCCCAATTGTCTAGCTCTCCGGCCATTGGTAGCGTTGGCTTCAGGTTGTGCTGGTGGTGGTGTGAATATTTATTAGTGGTTCAGAATCTACGCTAAACTGAGGTCTCGGTCTAGCTAGCCTAAACTGAGCAAAAAATGACCGTAGAGCGACAAATCAAAACAATAAAAACATTAAACAAAAATTCCTTGGCTGCATTATTTTTCATGAAGAAATTAAATACCCACAAACTAAGGGTCACTGCATTTAAACATACTTATTGAGAACAATAAAACTGAATTTTCTTATCCGCCTAACATTCTGAATACATTTGTTAACATTCATTTCACATTGAAGAAATTGCTTTTGACTACATTTAATTACTATTTGTGACTTTTTTTGGCAACAGAAGGTGAATTTTGTGATCTGGCGATAATATGCGCGTGTTTACATCATGGACCTCATAGCCACAAACAGAGCCTGAGGAATGGAGAAGAATGGGTATCGCCTTCCAGAATGATTTTAAATAGTACTTTTCTCACACAATTGCGAATCATACGGGAGAAAATACAAAAATTTCACAACAGTCTGTTTTGTTCCATCACAATCTACATCGAGCCCCCTCATAGTGATAGTGATAGCAATACGCGCCACCAACCGGATTTGACCATGCCGCAATCTACCTTCGTGTCCAACTGGAAAACAGATTAATCATTTAACACATTAGAGAAAAATATATTATACTAATATATAAAAGATAGTATGCGGCATGGACCCATCCGTGATTGTGCATTAAAATTGGATAATCATAGTATAAATATAACATACAATATATATATATTGTAGTATATATATTTTGTAATGTAATATATATATATTATATATGCACAAATATAACGTGCAATATGGCCTATAGTATCTATCTATCTATCTCTCTCTCTCTCTCTATATATATATATATAAAGATAGATAGATACTATAGGCCATATTGCACGTTATATTTGTGCTATAGAATTTCCGATTTTGATGCCCAATCACAGATTTGACAATGCCGCATGCTGTCTTTTGGTCTAACTGGGAGACAATTTATTTATTTCAAAATATTATGTAAAAATATATTTTTCTAATAATATATATATATAGATAGATACTATATACCATATATGTGTTTTATTTGTACTATACATTTTCCAATTTTGATGCGGATGCTATCTTCGATTACAACTGGGAAATAAATTAATCATTTCACAATATTATGGGGAAATATACTGTACTAATATATACATATATATATAGTACAGTATATATATATATATATATATATATATATGTATATATATATGTATATATATATATATATATATATATATAGTACAATATATATATATATATATATATATATATATATATATATATATATATATATATATATATATATAATATATATATATATATATATATATATATATATATATATATATAATATAAATATATATATATATATATATATATATATAATATATATATATATATATATATATAAATATATATATATATATATATAAATATATATATGTATATATATATATATATATATATATATATAATTGACAGATATAGAAATATACAGATATATACTATAAAACCATATTGTATATAATATTTGTACTATGGATTTCTACAATTTTGTCGCACAATCACTTACAATATCATTAACACTCCATAACCAAATTGTCTAGTTAGAAAATTCTTAAGTAAAAATAACAACAAAATGTTTAATTAACTTTTATTTAGTAGAAACTGAATATCCGAAACAAGTAACCTAGGATGGTTGACAGAAGCTGACAGCTCCCGCATTTTCACGTGTTTTCCGAAAAATCAACAGGTAGCCAACACGAACACGTGACGAGCGAATTATTTTAAGCCACCACATCACCGGTCTGTCTGATATCTAAGTGTCTGATCTATTCTTGGAGCACCTCCTCCAATTGTAGTAGAGCAAATAGAGATGAATTTGCTATGGTTAAATATATTACAGGGCAGGCAAAGGGATCATAACATTTTAATGTCAAAGTCATTGCTGATTTTAGCAACGTTTTCTTTTATCTATTCCCCCTTCCAAACTTTGGAAGGTGAAAAGCAAAGCCCGTTATAATTTTGATAACCTGGCTAATTTTAACGGACATCGAAATTGATATGCTTATAAATGAGCGTTAACATTAGATAAAGCTGAACGGTTAGTGACCTAAGAATTAATTAATTAATTAATAATAGGATATAATAATAGAAAAAATTTCTGCCAATTACTAACGAATAAGAGTTTGGGTTATGGTTACAGTTAGTAAGCAAAAAAAATGGAACCAGAAAATTCTTAGAAGTGGGTGGTGTAATATGAGTATGTAATATGAATCTTCCACTTTGAAAAGATTGCTTAAATTCAACCTTTTTGTGTGCTGAATGTCTGTTGGTTTAATTTAAGAATGTATTGCACGTTTATTCTACAGTTTACTCTGCAAAGCAGAGATTTATCTCGTATTTTTATATGAGAAAATAACTACAAGGGGAGTTTTATATGTAACTCTAAATCAGTGGTTTTTAAACATGTTTTACATTCAATAATTCTATTTTCAAATTTAAAACGTTTTGATGATTACAGTGTAAGAAAATATGTGGACAGCATTATTTGAAGTCTACATTTTATTGTATAAATGTAAAAAAAAAATTTATGCAAACAGTATAGTTTGAAATCTATATTTTACTGTATAAAGGTAAAAAAAAAAAATGCGCGAACAAAATAGTTTAAAGTCTATATTTTTTATTTTTCAAATGTAAAAAAATATGTGAACAACATAGTTTGAAGTCTATATTTTATTCTACGAATGTAAAAAATATCTACGAATAATATAGTTTGAAGTATATATTTCATTGTATAAATGTAAAAAAAAAAATGTGGGAACAATATAGTTTGAAGTCTATATTTCATTGTAAAAATGTAAAAAATATATGTGCGAACAACATATTTGAAGTCTATATTTTATTGTAAATGTAAAAAAAAAAAAATATGTGCAGATATACACTCATGTCCATAAATTAAGGATAATTCAGAATCACACAGAAATTGAACTCTAAAATAAAAATTTCACCTGTAGAATTATCACACATCTTGAAGAAGAATATGCAAATTACAGGAAACCACCAGATGGCGCGGATAGTACGTCACAATGACGAGTGTAAGAGAGGGGTATATAAGGAATGGGGGCAAAGAAGTAAAATTGTTCATAAGCGCTTTAAAAGCCTTTCAGTGCAATAACCGCATAGTTGTGGCACAAAAGGAAGCATTTGGATGATTTTTTACGTGGTAGAATTATCGGACGACTGGAATGTGGACGTAACCAGCTGGAAGTATCCGAGGAACTTGGAATCGCCCAGAGTGTCATCTCCAGGCTTTGGAAACGATTCCAAGATGATTGTAATGTGAGTAGATGTTACAGCACAGGTCGCCCCCGAGTTACAACGCCGAATGAGGACCGGTATTTAGCAGTTACTGCCAAAAGAAACAGACGGAGCACAGCATCAGACCTGTCTCGTCAGATCTCTTCAGCTACCGGTACGACAGTTTCAAGGCAGACCGTGTAGAGACGCTTAGGGCACATTGGTCTATATGCTCGTAGGGCTGTCAGATGTGTTCCACTTACCGCAACTCACTGTCGCCTGCGATTAACCTGGAGTAGAGAGCATGCATTGTGGACACCGCAACAATGGTCTGGTGTGACGTTTTCCGACGAGTTCAGGTTTAGTTTGCAGTCTGATTCTCGCCGGACTTTCATATGGAGAGCGCCAGGTACCCGTTACCACCAAGAGAACACCATTGAACGACATCGTTATGGTGGTGCAGGAGGGCTCGTTTGGGAGGAAATATTCTTGGTTCCAGAATTGACCTGCATGTTCAGAGTGTAACGATGACAGGTCACATCAATCGGGATGTCATTTGGAACAACATGTACGTTTGTTTCGGGGCGCCATGGGTGCTGAATTTCTGTTTATGGATGACAACGCCCGTCCTCACCGTGCAAACATTGTAGACGAATGCCTTCAATTGGAGGATATCACCCGTATGGATTGGCCAGCATACTCACCGGACTCGAATCCAATAGAGCATGTGGGATATGCTTGGCCGACGAATTGCAGCCCGTCAACCCCCTCCCACCTGTCAACCGGAACTTCGGAGGGCATTGCTTGATGAGTGGTGCAATATTCCCAAGATCAGATTGATAATTTGATACTCAGCATGCCTAGCGTTGTAAGGCCTGTATTGCATCGTCCGGGAGACATACTCCATATTAATCATCATATTAACCATGTTATACTGTTTTTTGTAAATAGATTCTTTTTTGAAATTTGCTCCAGGGAGTAAAAATCGCAATTTTTATTAATTATGTCAAACATATAGCATCTTTTTTGCTCTTTACCTTTTGTTTAATAAATAAACTTTACAAATAAGTCAAATTTGTTTTGTTTCTGTCTCTTTCTTTGCCTGAACTTCATTACCTTAATTTATGGGCATGAGTGTAGTTAGTTAATTTTTCATTTCTTTATTTTGTAAAAAAATATTTATTGGATCATATATTTTAAAAATAATTGCTAAATAATTTTAAAAATAGTAACGAAGTCAGTAATTTAAGAAATGTTATATTTCAGATACATAAAAAATACAGACTTACAGAAAAATACTTACATAAAAATACACTTCAGATACTACAGGTATAATGTTTGGAATTACACGAATTGTTTATGTATTTAAAGAAAGAATTTAGTTAAACGAAATATTTATTTTGTTCAAATTTATTCCATACTTCTTTCGCAGTATATAAATTAATATTATTACATTCATTTTATTATTTATATAAAATGAATGTAACTACAATACAACTTATATAATAGCGTGTACTGTTATAAAATATAATAAAGTATATTGTTCATAAGATGGAAACGCAATCAAACGTATATTATTTATAAAATTTAAATTAAACATAAATGAAAATATACCAAGTTTTTAAACATTTTTCTTTATTTATTGACACAAGTTAAAAGAAACACCATTGTTATCTATTTTTGTAATGTAAGAAAAGCATTATACTTTTGAAATACGGAAATGTTTTTAAAATCTTAATGAAATAGCTTTATCAATCAATATCTAAAATTGATCATGACTTTTAAATTTGATTTCCAATAAAAATCTATGATTTCTTATAAAATATTTTTTAACTGTAACTTTAAACACATGACCAATGAACTTAATGAGCTGTTGTCATATTTATGGAATGAACATTATTTTGTTAACAAAGGCGTTCCCTAGACTAAATAATGACTTTCAGATGAACAAATCGTTTTGGAAAGAACTCAGAAAACTTAAAAGAGCCAGTCCGATTGATATTAATCGTTAATCATAAGATATTCTATCATATTCTCCATCGAGTCTACTAGTTTTCAAAGTAACAACTAAAGTGTATGTTGCTAGGAGATTTATATATTTACCCTTATATACCATATTTGAATACTAACTAACGAGCATCACTACTGGTCAAAATAAGTAAATATATTATTATGTAATATTTTAAACGTGTATCCGTGCTTCCTTCTACACGCTAGCAAGAGTGCCCCCCCCCGTGGCGATCAGAAGAAATGGTCAGTCGCCCTCGAGTCTCTCACACGAGAAAAAGTACAGTGCAACCTGCGCGAAACGTTTAGCTTATAATCTCTCACCCTTAGATGAAATATATTTGCCGCTTTAGTTGGTCTACTGACTCTCACCCGAGAGAAAGTATATTTTGTGCTCCCTGCGTTTAGCCGAGTTTGGGTTTTCGTCTTAGAAGTGGAGTCCTTCCATAAATCTATAATTATCTGTTATTTGTGTTAAATATTGTACGTCTCTAATTGTGTGTGTGTGTGGTGTTTGTGCGTGTGAAAATAAAGTTGTGAATTCACAAACCTGTGCCTCAAGTGTCTCAACCCAACCACACCCAGTTACAATCTGGTTACCCAACCTGAACACTACAAACTATATTTATGTAATTTATTACTTAGAATCGGAAAGACTTGGCAGATAGCGCAAAGTCGATAGTCAAATAAGGCAAGCAATAAATCCGTAAGCTGTAACACTAAATTTTAATAATGCTTTCTAGCAATGGATTTTAATAATGCTTTGTAACACTGAATTTTAATAATGCTTTGTAACACTGTATTCTAACAATGCTTTGAAACACTGATTTTTAATTATGCTTTGTAACACTGAATCTTAATGTTTTATAACATTTGAATTTTAACAATGTTTTGAACATTGAATTTTAATAATGCTTCGTAACACTGAATTTTAAAAATGTGTTATAATAATGAATTTTAATAACGTTTTGCAACTCTGAATTCCAATAATGTTTTTGTAACAATGGATTTTAATAATGTCTGTAACAATGGATTTTAATGTTTTGTAACACTGAATTTTAATAATGGCTTTTAATACTAAATTTTAATAATGTTTTGTAACACTGAATTTTAACAATGCTGTGTAACACTTTAATTGTTGTTCTGGCGTTCTAATTGCGAGTGACCTCAGATAAAAATAAGATATTTGAAAACAATTATTTCATAAACTATAATTATAAAATATATTTTTTTAATTTGTAATTTCACAAATGTTTAAAAGTAAATTCAATAATTTGTGGATAGTTTTACGAAGACTTTCTTATTTTAAAGTTAGAAGAAAAGTATTGTTCAAACTGCGCACTAATAATTCTATCTTAAGTGGGATTTGTAATTACTTCTCGATCTATGATTACTTAATGTATGAAACATGAATCTTGCATCATTATGAGCCAATTCAACAAGCATTATTAGAAGGATAACGTTTAACAAATTTATTTGGCAGCTGTATCAATTATTTTTGAGATTAACCCATCACTTGAGTCTTAATTTTTATTTTTTTCCCCAACTAGGAGGGAAAAAAAAAAATCCTTCGATTTGTTTAGGTCATTCTTTATCTCCTTTTTATACATCATTCTTTATTTGCCTTTGTATTAACTCATTTGTCCATATGCTTTTTTTTATTTGGTTTTTTTAAAATCATTTATCTGTCATAGATCATATCGTTTTGTTTAGATAATTTACAGGCTTCGTGTTGTAAATGATGGAAAATAAAACAAATACAACTGACTTCTGTCTGGAGAATTAAAACAAAACAAAAACAAAACAAAAAAATGTAATTGAAGTAGATTCAATATTTTTCTAGTCTGGTTTTGTTGGATTTGTAATCGCATGGGAAAAATAAATAGTTATGAAAAATGTAGATTAAACTATATTTTTGATGATGTAATGAATTAAAAATTTTCCTTGAATAATCGTGACAGCTACTGGATTCTTTAATTTAGTGACAGTCTGTTCTTTACGGATGTTGGTTGTTTATCGTGGTATGCGTACGTGGATTTATCAAAGTAGGGCAACGTGTTGAAGTATAGTTTTCATATTTCTAATTACATAATTTTCTTAGTTAAAAGTGTAAATCGACATTAATATTTTTTATTATAAATGTATTTCAAATTAAAAAGAACTGAAATTTTTTTTAAACGATTTTCTAAATTTTGTAATCTATAATGAATAATAAATTTAAAAAAAAATTAAAAAAATTTTTTATCTTTTTAAAAATTTTGAAATCATAAATTTTGTAGTAAATAAAATTTTATTTAAATTCAAATTTCCTATTTAACAAGTATTAAATAGTTTAATAATAACATAATAATTTTATATATTATATAATTTTTCATAAAATTTATATATATATATATATATATTATTTTTATAAATTTTGTATTATTTTATTCATTTTTTTCAAAAATAATAAAAAGTTTTTGAATTACAATAAATCACGAACATTAAAAAAAAAAAAAAAAAGAATTTAATTTTGTGGGTAAATATTTTCATATGCATTTATGATAATTAATACACTATATTTTCCCCATATATTGTAATGGGACTGTATCATATTTTTAATACTATTTCTGGTTTTTATTCTTTCTTGAAATGAATCATTTTTTATTTCTGAGATGTTAAAAAATGTATACCTTACGTAATCATAATCTGATTATCTAACTATTAATTATCATCAGAGCTATCAGAAACTCCTCTTGGAAAGCATTAAAATATGTAACAACATCAATTGGTGATGTGATCGAACAATACGCTGATATTGATTTTGTAATCATAATTTTTATCCTTATTATTTTATAAATGATCATTTCTAATAACCTGATTGATTATTATCTTTCATAAAATAAATCCATCTAATTTTTTTTTGATACATCTGAATGATTGAAATTTTTCTAATCCTATTAATATGTAATTAATGACAGTTTTCAGATTCATTCTAACATAAAAATAAAACAATAAATAGCAGTAAAAACATAAAAATATATTTTTATTTCTTATCCAAATTTTTGTGTTTTAAAGATATCTGAAATGAATTTTTTTACTCTAAATATTAATTACTTTACATCAGTGGCTTCAGTGAATATTATATTTCATTGAAAATCATCATGTTCTCACTTTTTTTTCAATTCCTTCTATTAGGTCATACTCCCTATATATATCTTGTTCAAATTTTCAATCGTTAATAAAATGCTTCTTATTCATCCACTCAAGTTCAGATATATTTTTTTAACTTGTAGTGGATGACACTGGATGTTAATACAGTTTTTTCAAATATTAATTCAGTAATTAAATTTAATTGATTAATTTTTTAGAATTAAGTTGCATATATCTACCAATAGATGGCGCCCTATAAACTTAAAAAAGCAATGAAAATTATTTATAAAGGACTTTCTGCAATATAGAAAAAAAAAAAAAGTAGGAATTGTCTTTAAATTTTTTTTTTTTTTTAATATTACTTGTTTTTGTATAAGGAAATTAATGTCCCATAGCTAATAGTTGAAAATCGTCAGATTCATCAAACACGTTAGAAAAACAATTACCCGACTCGTGGCTTAGTGGCAATGCGCGCTGCTGGTGAGCATTAGGGCTGAGGCTCAGTCCACTCCACTGGCTACTTGTTCAGCATCTGAGCCTCGATAAGTTTCGGACTTCATCATCTTACACCACAGACACCACACCACACCATCACCACACCACACCACATCACTATGACTAGAGCTGAGTTGCCCTTTTACAGTTTGGGAATGATGTGGGTGAGAAATCTGATTGGGCTCTGTGACGCTCTGCGGTTATATAAGACCGGGTCCTATTGCTCAAAATGGATTCCGAACCACTGCAAACTTCCATGGCACCGCCGGAATTCGAAACCTATGAAACCTGAAATGGTGAAATTCGAGCGACAGAATGCTAACCACTCGGCCATAAGGCCTCTTCGTAAGTCGGACTACCTGGTGAGAATTTACCAGATTTTCTCCCATACGATACGGAAATGCTGGGTTGTTCCTCTTAAAGGCCTCCCAGAAAGCATTGGCCTCCTTCTTCAGTGTCGCTGGAGCCAAGTCAGACTTCTACATACTGGTGCTCCATTACAACAGAAGCTTCCCCCTTTCCTTTCTTCCATGAGACCACAAGGGTTCTTGGACTTGCTGTCTACCAAGTGGGTTAAGGAACAAAAACAAATCTTTTTGTTCTATTATGTTAGAAACAATTTTATTATTCTGATAAATTGTTTCCGGATTGCCAATTTACACACAAAAAAAAAAACTTTGTTAAAAACAAATTTAATAGTATTTATTTTTAATAGTATTTATTTTATTGGATATGTAAAAAAAAAGACCTATTAATTGCTAAAGATATGATACGGTTTGTTTCGTATTTTCATTGATAGTTTTATTAAACGTTTGTTTATAAGCTACTTTGGTACATTTTTAAGAAATAAACATTTTTAAATAGTCTTTCTATAATCATTTACTAAATGGTAGATCTAAATTTATTGGACTGTTCTAATTTGATTGTCTTGACGTAAATCGCATAGATATTGTTTAGAACAAACGAATGTTCTCACTACGAATTAAAATTAAAATACAGGTCAGAATTTTCTCATTCATTTCAGTAAAAATGAATGTCGAGTAAGTTATACTTCAATCTTCGATTACTAAGTTGATGATTGGAGAGACTATCAGGAAAAAGAATGTGAAAAACCCCATGAAGGTAAAGTTTTCTACCACCAATTGTAATTATTTTCAAGGTATAATCTATTAGGACTTCATTAAGACAACGTTTTAACGAAGTAAGTTTATTTTTTTTGTACTTCATTTAAATTCTGTTCAAAAATGAAAAGAACTAATGGAAAATTTGGCGAAGTTTATGTAGCCAAGGACAACGGAAGAAATAAAATTGGAGTTGGAAATAATATTAAAGCCAAATTAATAATCATGTAAAAGAGTCTTTAAATATACCGTAAAGAATTTATATTTGTAGTAGTGACGATAGTAGATGATTGTTTTACTGTTAAGAATAGTTGCTAAGCTTAAAGAAAAAAAATTGACAGTAAAACCTTACTAATGCGTTGTCTCTTTTAAGCATTGTTGAAGGGGCTTGATTGACTGATTTTGACTTAAAAAATCTACTTGTTCCATGTATCTTTTATTGAAAGATACATGGAACAAGTAGTCGTTTTGGTTGTTCTTTATTTATCAAGTGAGATATTACCATATGGTGTCATAATTTTGGTTGTATATTTTTTGTAAGGAATTTTTAACAGTAATTTTCAGATATCTTTACAGTTAGAAATAATAATGAAAATAAAATATGAATAGCACATGGACAACAAATTTTTATAAAATTTTTTTACTCTCAGGTTAAAATAGCCTTTTATTTCTAATTTTAAGATAGTGAATAATGGAAATAGGAAATTGACTCTGACTCTTAAGATATTTGTAACCTAATGTTTTCAATTCGTAAAATGTTTTAACAAACACCTGTACTTGTTTACTTTGTGTTACGGCATCTTTTGGATTATTACTTTTGCATTTTCTCAGAATCATCATAGAAAATTGTTCAAGCACCGAAATCTTCCAAGTCCAGTAGTATAGTGGACCATTCAGGTTTCATTTCTCTATCTTCGCAATGTCTTAAGGTAAACACTCATCGCTCTAACCTGGTAATCTGGAACCTAACCTCGATAGCAAAAAACAATGTTTTTTCCCTATATAAATAAGGCAGAAATATTCACGATGATTGAGAAACCATACAACTCGCACTGGAGTAAATTTCATTCTCTAAGTCTCGATGCTAGGACACACAGAGATAATGGACGATAGCAGGGGCATAAAGAAGATTTTCAAGGGAAGTGCCAGTGCCAAAAAAAAAAGAAGACCAAAAATGAGATGGATGAAGTGAAAAATTATCTGGATAAACTAAAGATCACAAATTGGAAAACCAAAGTTCGAGACAGACAACTATGGACTCGTATTGGAGGTCATAAAGTCCATACGTCTATTGAAGGCCATGGTCCAACATGAACTGTAGTGCCGGGGAATTATACGTTAGTTAGTCTCGATGATTAGTAACTCTATTTTAATCGTGGACAGCTCTAGATCTCTAATAATGTTTATCAGTTCTTTTTCAGACAGAATGTGTGGTATAAATATAGCATCATTAGCAATATATGAAGAAGATTGTAGAGTATCGCATGAAATTGTTTCTTGATCTTCCTCTTAATCAGAAATTCATTTCGAGTTTCCGGAATTAGTCGCATAGAATATGATATATTCCAAATATTTCATTTTCAGCCTTTTTTTCCTTTGTGATTCTTCCACGAAGAAGTTGAACCATTTAGAAATATGCAGTCACCTACGTGGGTACTATGTTGCCTCCAAATCATATTAAATATAAATTACATTGTCATTTCCTTTGTGCTTCGCAGCCGCATGAAAAGTGTCCTTGAACAAGAATTACAGCATATACGTGAGGTTCAGGGTCTGGCGATATGCCTTTTTTATTAAAGGAGTGATGGAATATTTTTGAAAGCTTGGAAAATTGGACTGCTTGGAAATTAAAAATGTTTCCATGTATACAAAAAGTAGAAATTATTAGTAGAATTAGCGTATTTAGACAAGGATTATAAAGCTTTTTAAAAAATTAATGTCTTAGGAACCAGTTTCTAAATCCTATTTTTCGTATGCATATGCAATAAATATTAGTATACGTATATACACTGAAGTGCGTAAAGCATATCAAAATTTCAGTTTGACACCGACAGTGATTCAAAAAATGGAATTAATAAAATAGACGTCCATAATTGTGAAAGCGTTGATGGTGCAGGATTTTGGGCACGAACAGACCTATTTCTCGATGGGCTGTGATATAATTCTTAATGAGTCGAGTTGTGGCCCGGTGAATGCGCATTGTCAACTATCTCCCAAGGTTTAATGAAGTCCATGAATGGCAAGTAGCTGGACAAATTGAGATTTAAGAAGTCCATGCCATGAAAACAGCCCACACCATTAAAACCAGGAAAAACTTTATGGGGATCAGTCAAACTCTTACCAACTGAAATTGTCGGACCAGACCACGGTTTTCCTTCAAGTCGTAGGACACGACTCGAGTCGGTTTCTTGGAATCATCAATCTCGGCTTTGAAAAAGCGACTCTTTCGATCAACCGTAACTGCGCTGTCCATGGTTCTGCCGTGCCCACTCTTCCAGTGGATCAATAACGAAAAGAAAATCTCTATGGTAAACCATTTAATTTAACATTCATTTTCAGCATTAATTTTTTTAAAAAGAAACTGCAGGTAATAAAGTTAATATACAAATTTCATATATATATTTAATTTACATAAATTTTAATACTTTTCTTTTTATAAAATTTTTCACAAATCAATTTGTAAGTTGTAGAATATAAATGCAGCACTACATATATTTTAATAAAAGGCTATCTGGATCCTTTTTTTGTTTGACAAAATTAAAAAATGACTATTTTTGAACCAAATCGTTTCAAGTTCAGTTTGAAGTGAAAAAAATGGAATTACCTATTTCTGGCTGTGATGTTTATCAAATGAACTATCTTTTTGAGAATCGAAAACAAATGAGAGAAGGAAAAATTTGATCTCAAACATTTAGCGGTTTTTATTTTGTTATTAACCTCTCAGGCGTGAAAAGAAAATATGGTAAACCATTTCTCATTCAGCTTTTAAAAAGAAACTGCAGGAGTTTTTTTGTATTTTAAACATATAGATTGTTTAAAAGAGTTTTATAGTTCAGAAGAAATAACTGCGATGTTTATCAAATGTTTTTTAAAACAAATAGAATTTGGCTCGCTTAAAATACGTAAAAGATAGATTGTATTTTAAACATAAGATTTTTTAAAAATAGATAAACAAAATTTTTTCAATTAAATTTCTCATAACATCTTTTTACACTCATGTCTATAAATTAAGGATAATTCAGAATCACACAGAAATTGAACTCTAAATTAAAATAAAATTTTCACCTGTAGAATTATCACACACATCTTGAAGAAGAATATGCAAATTATAGGAAAACCACCAGATGGTGCGGATAGTACGTCACAATGACGAGAGTGTAAGAGAGGGGTATATAAGGAATGGTGGCAAAGAAGTAAAATTGTTCACAAGCGCTTTAAAGCCTTTCAGTGCAATAACCGCATAGTTATGGCACAAAGGAAGCATTTAGAGAATTTTTAGGTGGTAGAATTATCGGACGACTGGAATGTGGACGTACCCAGCTGGAAGTATCCGAGGAACTTGGAATCGCTCAGAGTGTCATCTCCAGGCTTTGGCAACGATTCCAAGATGATGGTAATGTGAGTAGATGTTACAGCACAGGTCGCCCCCGAGTTAAAACGCCGAATGAGGACCGGTATTTAGCAGTTACTGCCAAAAGAAACAGACGGAGCACAGCATCAGACCTGTATCGTCAGCTCTCTTCAGCTACCGGTACGACAGTTTCAAAAGGCAGACCGTGTACAGACGCTTAGGGCACATTGGTCTATATGCTCGTAGGCCTGTCAGATGTGTTCCACTTACCGCAGTGTCGCCTGCGATTAACCTGGAGTAGAGAGCATGCGGACACCGCAAGAATGGTCTGGTGGGACGTTTTCCGACGAGTCCAGGTTTAGTTTGCAGTCTGATTCTCGCCGGACTTTCATATGGAGAGCGCCAGGTACCCGTTACCACCAAGATAACACCATTGAACCACACCGTTACGGTGGTGCAGGTGGGCTCGTTTGGGGGAGGAATTATTCTTGGTTCCAGAACTGACCTGCATGTTCAGAGTGTAACGATGACAGGCCACATCTATCGGGATGTCATTTGGAACAACTGGAACGTTTGTTTCGGGGTGCCATGGGTGCTGAATTTTTGTTTATGGATGACAACGCCCGTCCTCACCGTGCAAACATTGTAGACGAATGCCTTCAATTGGAGGATATCACCCGTATGGATTGGCCAGCATACTCTCCGGACTTGAATCCAATAGAGCATGTGTGGATATGCTTGGGCGACGAATTAGCAGCCCGTCAACCCCCTCCCACCTGTCAACCGGAACTTCGGAGGGCATTTCTTGATGAGTGGTGTAATATTCCCCAAGATCAGATTGATAATTTGATACTCAGCATGCCTAGGCGTTGTAAGGCCTGTATTGCATCGTCCGGGAGACATACTCCATATTCCATACTAACCATGTTATACTGTTTTATGTAAATAGTTTCTTTTTTTGAAATTTGCTCCAGGGAGCAAAAATTGCAATTTTATTAATTATGTCAAACATATAGCATCTTTTTTGCTCTTTACCTTTTGTTTAATAAATAGACTTTTCAAATAAGTCAAATTTGTTTTGCTTCTGTCTCTTTCTTTGCCTGAACTTCATTATCCTTAATTTATGGACATGAGTGCAATTTTATTGAGATATGTTTTTAATTTGTGTCATTTATAATAGATTATACTGATTAATACTTTAAAATTATCATGTATGTATATAATATTGAAGTATTAATCAATAATCTATATATACTTCGGCTTTGTCCCTGTATGATATTTAAATGCTATAGGGCCATTTGAACTACGCACCATAATTACTTGTCTATAATCCGCAACTGTGTATAATGTATCCTAGTGTAACTGTGTACTCCATCTTAACCCTTTGGTACCACAGGCCTTAGGTTGGAATCCTGGCGGTGTCAAGGATGTTTATTAATGGTTCGAAATCTACGTTAATCTCCGTCCATATCTCTCCCTCTCTAATCTTCATCCACGTTAATCTCCTCCAAGAATACACGTTAATAAGAATCCACAGTAGTAATGTCTAATTAGCCTAAAGTGTGCACAAAATGAGCACAGAGTGAACAAACCAAACCAATCCATCTTAACCCATTCAGATCCGACTTTTATGCTGTGAGTAAAAAAATTAATTACCATGTCAAAACATCATAATATGATGTTAATAAACATGTTAAAGTAAGAAATTAAAGAAAATTAAATTTTTTAAGAAATTTGCGACTTGTTGTTGATTTTAAAATAATTTAAATGCTTAAAATAAATTCGATAACAAATACGTTTATAAATAATCTATCTGAAGAATCACAAGCACTTGGACCCAGTGTCCATTATAATGGACTTGTGTTCTGGCTCTCACTTTGTTTAAACTACAGCCAGTAGTAAAATAAAACTACTTTCAATGCTAAAATTCACTTATAATGATTGTATAAAATTATTATTGTCATATTAGAAAAATTTTATAAATCAAAACAAAAGGATTGCTCAACTTTTCGCAGACAGGAGAATGATTCCAGTTTCAAATAAAGCAAACTTTAAAATCGGTTGACTATTGGCAAACTAAGAAATGCAATGGTATCGAAATGATGAATTCTTCATCTATCCATGGAATTAGTTTCAACTCTCTGCAGTCAGTGAATTAAAAGAAATAAGAATTTTAACCTTTGTAATGGACACCAGGTCTGAAAGGGTTAATTGGTGTCGGTAAAAAAAAGAAAACGGCCTGTTCTACCATCTTTTTCTTTTCTTTGACTTCTGTTATACCACTAAAATCAGATATCTGGGGTGTAAATCATGAACTACCGCAGCACTTTTAGAATTTTAAGAACTTTTAAAAGTATAATGATAAAACACATGTTTTTAAAAAAAAAAAAAAAAATGGCGATGATTGAATAACTGATAAAATTAAGTGCAAAACTATAATAAAATAGTATTTACTGATTCCATGAAAGTACAAGCAAGCAAGGGAGAAATGAATAAAAGAGTCCATTTAAGAATATAAAATAACTGTAAGAAAATTTCAAATTTTGAATTTTTCGATTTAAATGGAACAAATAAAGAAAAACCTGTAATCTTTACATGTTAAAAACACGAGAATTTCTTTAGAATTCCAATAAATCAATTTTCTGAAGAAAAACTCTCATTAGAAACGCATTTATTTAAAAGACCTTGTGCGACGTATCAGCCTATAATCCGGGATTATATTAGTAATCTATAATCGGCATCGAGATTTTTAATATACTAACCTACCGATTATAGGCATATAAATTTTAACAAAACGCAGAGAGATAAGACTCAGAATTGGATAATCTATGTGGGTATAATTTGTTAAGAACAATATGTAGGAAATGATTTAAGAACAAAAATGTAATTAATATATATATGTATTGTTTTTGTGATATTCATATTTTTATGTACAAATATTATGCATTTAAAAATATTTTATAGATATTTTTTTTTTCTAATGTACTACTGTGCCCAAAAAGTAAGACCAATTTTTTTTTTCAAAACCTCTTTATTTATTCTTTCAAATTTATTTCATCGCCTTCAAATTAATCCCCTCCGGACACAATGCATATATGCCAACTTTTTTTTCCAATCCTCAATGTATGCTAAAAAGTCATCGGTAAGGATGACCTTCAAAGCACGCGGCGATTCACGTTGAATCTCTTCAATCGACTCAAAACCGATCCTTTTGAAATTCCAACATCATTAGCAAGGTCTCTAATTGTAAATCAACGGTTTACAAGCACCAAAATTTGGACGTCAGCTTAGTCAGTTGAGGTTGATGGTCGACCAGTGGGCTCTTCGTCTTCAACGTGTTCTCTGCCTTCTTTGAACTGTTTATACCACTTGTAACCATTTCTTTCCTATATAGGAATGCTCACCGAATGCCTTCTGCAACATTCTATACGTTTCCGCAAACCAAATTTAAGGCAAGTTCTTTGCCCAATTTAGACATTTCAAAAATCGCCAGAATCACTTTTAGAGTCTCGCAAAGCCAAGCGTAACTCAAACATTAATGAATATTTTGACGCCAAATTTCACACAGATGCCAAGGCCAGTACCAGCAAACTAAAAAAAAAAAATTGAAATTCCATAAGTCCCAGGAATTTTAAATTGAAAATTGGTCTTACTCTTTCGACACAGCAGTACAAGCGTTTTTGTCTATGAACTACAGTCGTTTACTCCATTATGGTATCTAACCTCATCCTTGTGAACAATATTGCAAGTGATGATGGTTTTTTTGGAAAGTTTTTCAGGATTAACTGCCTCCTCGCGGTTGTGGGACATATAAGAGAAAGCACAGAAACATCAACTGACTTTTCAATGGTGATTGTGATACTTATGCAATATCTTTATTATCCAATATATCTCTTTATAAACACTTGAAAGGAGACGCAAAAATCTCATTAATAAAAAATGTGCTTATAAAATATGTTTGTTAATCGATTCTATTTTTACTATGTTTTTTTTTTTTTTCAATATTACATATCTTGATGATGATGATGATGATATTCAGACTGCAAGAAAGATAGATCAGAATCATCTATATCAGAAACATTATCACTTATAGAATAAAGTTTGTCACTGTCTCAAATAAGGTTGGAATTATTGATGTCACCGCAATTTGAGAGAGGAAATGCCAACTGTTGATCGGAATAATCTACATGAAAGACATTATCACACACAGAAAAAAGTTTGTCAATGCTTCGTATATGATTGGAATTATTGATGTCACAGCATTTTGGGAAAGGAATTTCAACTGTAGAGGCAATTGTACACAGAGGCATCATCACTTACTGAAGAAAATTTTATCAATGTCTCAAATAGGGTTGGTTATTACTGATCCGCAATTTAGGAGAGGGAATGGTAACTGTAGAACAGAATTATCTACATCCGATACATCCCCACTTACTGAAGAAAGTTTGCCTATGTCTCAAATATGGTTGGAATTATTGCTATCACTGCAATGTGGGAGAGGAAATCCCAATTGTAGATGGAAACTATAAATCAGAATCTTCTACATTAGAGACATCATCACTCACAGAAAAATGTTTGTCAGTTTCAAATATGGTTGGAACTATTGATGTCACCGCAGTTTGGGAGAGGGAATGGCAACTGTAGGGTTCCACCACGCTCAGCCCCAATTGAAGGACTGTTCGGCCTATGAATTTATTTATTTTTATTGGCCTACTGGCTACCCTTATATAAGCACGGAATTTTCAGTTCACATCATTTTTAAAATATTCTTCCCAAATTTGCTTGAATAATAATAAAAAAAAACAATAAACATTTAAATAAAATTCATCTTCTGACATTTTTGTCATGTCACGTTTGTAATTTTGTTAAAAAAGGATTTGTTAGATGTAATTATATGCATTCGAAATAAGATCTCTAAGTTTGGAAACAACGCAAGATGCTTCAGGTCCCTGTCTACCTTCTTCCTGTTCAGAATCTTTAAAACATAGCTAAATTTGACAAATCTAAAATGTAACTCACGACATGTTAAAAAAAAAAAGTTGAGTTTAAATGCATGCGTATATGCCAATCATATTTGTTTGAGTATCTTAAACAAGATACAACTTAAAGTCCCTATCATTAATGTCAGAGCCAGAGCTTCAAAACGTAATTGATCACTCGTAATCCTTTTTGCGAATCTCAAACAGAAGAGAAAGGAAGTTTCAGTTAAAGCTATATATGTTTATAACGCAAGTTTTGGATGATGACTTAATCTATGTTTTTCTAAAGGAAATTATCTGCTGAAAATTCTCTGTGTCAACCCGTTGTCACGCTGTATCTAATGTTACAATATGTTTCAAGTATTTGGAAAATTTTCCACCTAAAAGACCTTTTGAGATTTTCCAATCCAGCAGTGTTGCCATATTTTTGTTTTTAGATATTTGTTGCGCCTTGTTCAAATAAGCCAAATTATTTACAATCAGAGATGTTTCACTTATGTTGGCGTTAAATAAAAAAAAATCTCATTTTTTAACTTAAGAAAATTATTGAATATTATTAAGGTCTGGGGTGGCTTGGCTCTGTAACCTTTTTCTCACGGTAAGAGTTGTGACATTTCATTCCCAGGAGTGAGGAACGTTCATTCTTTGACAAGTACATAATAACAGTCCATCACTGAAATTTGACAGCAGATAAGCAGTGTTGTGGACATTCAATTAATGTTTCGTACCAATGAAAACAACCTGTCACTCAAATCCGATACTAAGTATTCAGTGTCAGGAATAATGGGAGTCATGAGATTAGCAATTGTCTGTGCGACCTTCACAGGTCGAAACACAGAAGGAATACGGACTACACCATGAGTTGTTGCAACGGGATTGGTGATAGACCATGGACTGAGTAAATGTCTACTCTAATGAAAAGTGAGGTAAGCTGACCCCCCCTCTTTTTTCTCTGAAGTGTCAGAATAGGCCGGATATGTCTGTCTGTTTCGAAAGTGATCTACTTATGGTTTCGTACACCATGCCGTGTTATAATTAAAGTGTGCCGCAGACCACGCGTTTTGAGATTCGACGTAGACTCGAGAGCTCTGAAAATCTCTGTCCTTGAAGTGAACTGTATTAGTGATTTAATTGTGCACTTGTGATCAAACTTTTATTTTTATTTTTTTATTTCTTTATTTTTATTTCCGTAGTTATTTGACAACATTATTATGCATTATTTACAAACATTATTATGTATTTGTATACATAATAATGTTTGTAAATAAAAATTAAAGTGTTCCCATGAACCTGAAAGTAGCCGTCTTCTTAAAGCCGTTATAGGTCTAGTATAGCGCATATCACGTTGAGTTTCCAAGTTGAGGGAGTTAATCCAGCCAGCTAAACTTAAATGAATACTCACGTGTTTATACGAGTGAGCATGACAAATCCATAGGCTGGAAAGTTCTTCAATTGAAGTTGATGTAAAGGAACATTCTTGCTTCTCCAAGTAGTGTTCTTTCCAAATTGCGGTGAAAAAAATGAGTGTATTGTAATCTGCCATCTTTTGAGCATACTGGGTAATGTGGAATTTGTGACATATCATTCGCTCTTATGAAGAATGATCTTAGGTCAATGTCCTCAGCATTTGTTAACAACATTCACTACTATTATTGTTGATTATGAAGATATAATTTTTGATTCACTTATTTAAATATGAAAAGAAAATATCTATAATTTAGTAAGTAAAATTCTCATGAAGACCATTTTTTTTTTTCAAAATTAGACATACCTTCTAAATTAATATCATTTTTATTTATTTCTATAAGAGATATCGAAGGGAATACTTCTTTTAATTTAAACTCGCTTAATTTCTGACAATTTTTAAATATATATGTAACATTTTCTTTCAATTAAATTTTAACTGATTATAAGGATTTATTGTTGTTATTGTTACTTGGCTAAATAACATAAACCTATTTTTATTTTGGTAAGTTTTTATCGATAATAAATACTTTTGAAGATTGAATAATTGGATACAAAACAATTGCACATAAAAGATGTTTGCTTTATTACATCATCATTTTATTTGCTTTATTACCTTCATTATAATTTGTTCGTTGTAATAAATTAGTATTGTTATAAAGCACATTATGATGACTCAATGGTGTTATTATAAAAATATACTGTTATAAAACAACGTTTCTTACAATAATACCATATTGTAAGAAATATTGTTGTGTGCCATTAGTATTTTGTAAAGCATATTGTTATAAATCATTGATATTATTTAAGAAATACATTGTTGTAATTCATTGATATTATTTAAAAATAAATTGTTGTAACTCATTCATATTATTTAAAAAAATACATTGTTGTAATTCATTGATATTATTTAAAAATACATTGTTGTAACACATTGATATTATTTAAAAATATATTATTGTAACTCATTCATATTATTTAAAAAATACATTGTTATAAATCATTGATGTTATTTAAAAAAATACATTGTTATAAATTATTCATATTATTTAAAAAAATACATTGTTTTAAAACATTGATATATTTTTAAAGAATACTGTTATAAATTTGTTGCTGTTTCATGCATTGCTTATTAAAAAAAAAAATTTGTAAAATTTTAAATTTATTAAAAAACTTCGTTTAATTTTAAATTAATTAAAATTTATTGTTTTAAGTGCCAAATAAAAATTATAATGGATTCAGAAAAAAAATTCAGAGTTCTCTGTGTAGCACTTTTTAAATAATATAGATAGATAACAATATAGAGATAATATAATTATATAGAGATATCAATACACGTACAACCAATATAGAAATACAGACAAGCTTTATACATTATATTGACATGAAACAAAAATATTTCATGAATATACATCCCTAATCCTGCATCCTTATATTTTAGATCCTTATATATATATATATATATATATATATATATATATATTTATATATTAGATCCTTACATTTAGGTTGTCAGGGATCTTTTGATATGCTTCAAGTACGTGCATTATTACTCTTTTGCTTTTCAAAATTAAAGGAATCATAAATTTGAAATAAAATTTCTTATCTGATCTCCTGCCTAATCCTATATCCTAAATATAAAGCTCTAAAATATAATTTATATATATATACTACTGTGTCCAAAAAGTAAAACCAATTATCAATTTAAAATTCCCGGGGCTTATGGAATTTAAATTTTTTTTTTCTTTTTTTAGGTTGCTGGCACTGTCCTTGACATCTGTGTGACATTTGACATCAAAATATTCGTTAGTGTTTGAGTTACGCTTGGCTGTGTGAGACGCTAAAACTGATTTCGGCGATTTTTGAAATGTCTGAATTAATTGAGCAAAGAACTTGCATCAAATTTTGTTTGCAGAAGGCAGTGTTTGCAGAAGGCAGAATGTTGCAGAAGGCATTCGGTGAGCATTCCTATAATCGGAAAAAAATGTTTACAAGTGGTATAAACAGTTCAAAGAAGGCGGAGAACGCGTTGAAGACGAAGAGCCCTCTGGTCGACCACCAACCTCAACCAACAAAGCTCACGTCCAAAAAATTAAAGGCATGGTGCTTGCAAATCGTTTATTTACAATTAGAGACCTTGCAGGTGATGTTGGAATTTCAAATGGATCAGTCCATTCCATTTTGGGCCTCAAACGCGTCAAATCTCGATTGGTACCGAAAACACTAAATTCGCCAGTTCATGCTGCATTGATTCTTTGTGACTTTTTCGCCAAAAATGAAACCCATATCGTTCCACCACCACCGTAATCACACCTTGCGACTTCTGGCCGACTTCTTCCACCGACTTCTGGCTATTCCCTAAACTCATAAGACCACTCCGGGGACACCGTTTTGAGTCGATTGCAGAGATTCAACGTGAATCGCCGCTCGCTTTGAAGGCCATCCCTGCCGATGACTTTTTAGCATGAATTGAGGATTGGTAAAAAAAGTCGGCGTAAGTTGTGTCCGGAGGTCCTTTAAAGGCTATGAAATAAATTTGGAAGAAGAAATGAAGAGTTCTTGAAAATAAAAAATAATTGGTCTTACTTTTTGGGCACAGTAGTATGATTTAATGTTGGAAATGGAATATATATATAAGTATCTTAAATATAAGGATCCCTAACATCCCTAACAGACGTAACCTAAAGAATGAGAGAAATATATAAATAAGTTATGATCAGTCGGAAATAGGGGGATTTGCATCCGTCATGTTCGAAAACACGGCTCCTGCGGTTGAGTGTTTAGGTGACGAAATTCGGAAATATCCACTGGTAATACCGATTTTGCTCCATGCTAGAGTTGTGATCGGCTTCTTAAGAAACCACAAACGGCGCTAAAGGTCTCTTTCAAACCCGTAAAAGGATTTAGGAAAAAAAAAAAAAAAAAAAATGAGCGTCATGTTTCGCGTATTTGAAGCATTACAGGCACTCGTGTAATAATAATAATAGCACAATTCACCGCACGATTAAGGGAAGGATTTTACATTTTGCTCTTGGATTACCACTCGAAAGGAAATTTCATCTCAATTTATGATTCTTTTAATTTAGAAAGGTAAAAAGGTAATAGTGCAAGTACTTGAAGCTCATTTTACGAATTTAAATCACTTATTAAATTAAATTACGATCAAACTTACTTCTGATGCTTACTAATTAATCTGAAATATTTTTTACACATGGTATTTTTTTCTTCTTCTTCTAAGCCAGTTTTTGTTGCGACTAATCCTCAGTGTCCTGCAGTGCGGGACGGACATCCCATGAGTAATCTATTCATGGATGGAGGGAAAGGGGGCAGCTTCTGTTGTGATGGAGCACCTGCATGTAGAAGTCTGACTTGGCTCAAGTGATGCTTTTACAGTCATATGAGACAAGGACCTACGGCTTAAAGTGGATTCGAACCACTACAAGCATCCATGGCATCGCAGGGACTCGAACTCGAAACATGTTTCACCTAGCGCCAGACCGGTAATCCTCAGGCCTTTAGAAGTATGAAAATAATAAACATAAATATCGGAATATAAAAATTATAATAAATTAAAATCATTTACGAATTTCAGTTTATCGTGTGTGATCTTTTTTTACTACTTAATTCATTATACGAACTTAAATATACAATATTAAATAATGGTTATATTAACTTCCACATTGTTAGAGAGAATTCTGAGAAAAATGTCTCAATATTATGTTTACTTTTTCAAAGTTAGAATAACCAGAATTGAATAGAGAGCATATGACTTGATATTGAAAATCACTAGTCTCAGGAACACTCATGTATGTTTCAAAACACACACACACAATTAAAATCACATGACAAATAAATGTTTATTTTAAATGAAAGTTATCGAAATGAATATTTTCACGAGGAGATGAATCTTTAATAATTATTTATTCAATTATTTTAATGTTTATCTTATTTTTTATCGCATTTTTTGTGGAAATCATGGAATTCATATAAGATAATATTCACACACATTAAAATTTGTAAGATGTTTTTATCATGTGTGAAAATGTTGTTTACCTCGTTAGAGATCAGTGGCATCTCCAAAGATGTGAAACTACAAAATTAAAAATAAGTTAGAGTATAAGTTATTATGTAAAACAGATTAATCTTCTCTAACAAAACGAGAAATTTTCATTTAAAAAACTTATTTAAAATAAAATCTGATTTTATTCATGTGTGTTTTAAAACTGGCATTAAATATGTGCTGCTAAATATAACAATTGACCCAAATCAAGTCACGTGCTCTGTAGTTCGTTTTGAATTGCCTGACTTTCAAAATATAAACAGACTATTGTTTAAATATTTTCAAAATAGTGTCTAGAGATTAGTTTATAAATTACGATTATGATATTTCTTCTCGCAAACATAGCAAAAGGCCTCGCACTGTTCTAAATATTTTAAATTAATTCCTTACAACTGCCTAGATGAAAAAAAGTTCGCTTTTCTCCTAAGCTATTTTTCTCCTAATTTGGCCTTTGCTCATTCTGCTTTATTACATGCAACTGATTTCATCAACATCTACACTTTTGAAATTTTTGATATTTTTCATTTTGTAATTTTATTAAATAAATAATAATTTTTTTTTAATAAAAAAGGGCATTTAATTATCTATTTTGCTTATTAACTCAAAGGGCATGAGACCACCGCTATGTTTCAACATTTTATAATGAAGGAGCTAGTGGCCGCTATGCGGCCAGGATCTCCGTATTAATCTACAATAAGAGAGAGATTAGTTTATGTTTTTAAAAATTTAATTTAATCATTATTTAACAGACTTTTCAATCTGAATTAGGTAGTGTTTTTTGCAGTATTTGAAGAATCGCTTCTTAATGAAAGTTCTAGAGTTATTAAAGTTTGTTATATTTCTGTCACTATTGAACTTGATACTTTAGGGTTCCGATTTCGCCCTTTTCGGCGTCAAATGAAATCGCCAAAACACCACTATTTTGTAACATCATCGGCCATTTTGTTTGTTTATAAGGAACTTGGCGAAAACCGCAAGGGATCGCCAATTAAACAAGCGGAACCGTAGGTGCTAAACTTCCTTTCTTGTTGTATTCTGACCACTAACTTCATAAATTTCCTGGGTTATTGAACACTGGTGTACTCCCATGTGTATTCGTCCAGTAAAGTATATTCACACATGATAAATTGAAATTCCTGAAAGAATTTCTGTTTTTATAATTCTCTTTTCCTCATTTATTTTTATCTAATTTTTCTTTTACAAAAACAAATTATTTACTTTAAAAATTATAAATTTGCATATTTTTTTCAAAAACTTTTTGTACCTTGCACATAAAAGCATAGCGTGAATTAATTTAATTTTCATATAACTCATGTCGTGCAGTCTCTTGATAAATTTTATATTTTATGTTTTATTGAAGGTAAAACACGTTCTTGTTAAATGAAGGAACATCAAAGTGTTAGAGTAAAAATTGTTCGATTACTTTTTTTTTTTGAAAAGGGGGCCTGAATGGCCGAGTGGCTAGCGCTCTGGTGCTCGGTACCACAGGTTTCGGGTTCGAGTCTCGGCGGTGCCATGGATGTTTGTAGTGGTTCGAAATCCACCTTAAACCGCTGGTCCCGGTCTAATAGGATCGTAGAGCGTTGCGGGGCATTGTTACTCCGCATCCGTGGCTTATCTTCAAGTTACTTCCCCCTGGGTAATGCAAAGTGAGTAACGTCTGAGCAGTGCTTGCCTTAAGTCATCCAAGACCAAGCTGTCTAAGTGTTTGCCAGCTGCATTAGAATGAAAAGAAAAAAAACTTTTTGTAAAAAGAAACATGATCAATCTCACTTTGTAAGAATAAGTGTTAATCTTACAATCAAACTAAAATTCACTGTTATCATACGAAACTGGATTATGATTATGATTCTTTATCGGTTATATGGTTTGGTTTGTCGCTCTACGGTTATTTTGTGCACACTTTAGGCTAATTAGACCGGAACCTACTGCTTAACGTGGATTTCGAACTACTAACAAACATTCATGCCACAGCCAGGATTCAAACCTGGAGCCTATGGTGCCAAAAGTTATCGGTTATATGAGAACTTTCTACTTCTGTTTATCTACAAACATCCATTTAACCACTGTAAAACTTTTGCAGATTAAGATTTTAAAAGGGAGTGTATTTCTTCTTCTTTATTGGCGCAACACTTCCATGGTGGACCAAGGTCGTCTGCCTGCTGGCAGATTTCGAGACAGGAGATGTTTTCTTTTATAGGGTACAATTGTAATCCCTACTACAAATAGTCATATTACACCGGGACCTACGGTTTAAAGTGGATTCGAACCACTACAAACATCCATGGCACTGCCGGTGCTCGAATATGAAACCTGTGGCACCGAGCGCCAGAGCGCTAGTCACTCGGCCATCAGGCCCAGGAGTTTATTTACAAAACCTATTAAAAATAGAAATCATACACATAAAATTTTAAAAATTGCTTCTTCATGAAGTTCTAGAGTTGTTAAAGTTGTCATATTTTTATAAAGTTTATTCATATAGTTTGTTTATTATATAATTATAAAGTTTGTTTGCTATTGAATTTGATAATTCCTGTCAGGATTCTGCACTTTAGGATTTCGATTTCACACTCTTTTAACACCTAAAGAAATAGCCATAAAGCTTGTAATTACGACTGTAATTTTGTTTGTTTAGGAGATGACTTGGCGAAAACCGTAAAGGAAAAAAATCGCCAAATAAACAAGAATAAACTTTAATAACTCTAGAACTTTATGAAGCACAATAGTTCAAATACTATAAGAAACTACTAACAAATCCATAGAGATAACTTTGTTAAGTAATGATTAAATTAGCTCTTGCAAACATAAACTAATCCCTAGACACTATTTTGAGGATTTTGTACCAATAATCAGTTGATATTTTGAAAGCCAGATAATTGAAAATGAACTTACAGAGTCAGTGACTTGTTATAGTTCAATCGTTTAATTAGTTAGTGAGCAATAAAAACTCAAAAGAACCTACATCTGTAATAATTCTAAACTCCAATTGTTGATTGCGTCAAACTAATTTGAATTACAAACTGTCAGTATTTTTGACATAACATGTACAGTTAGAAATCTAAATTAAGAATCTAATTATTCATATAACTGAATAGGAAAACCCTTTTTTAAATCCTAAATAAATAATCATTAAAATACTATTTATTGAAGAATCATATTCCCCAAGTTATCTTAAAATATAGTTAGAAAAACTATGTTTTTCCACTTGCAAGTACATCTCCTTGCAATAACGACAAATCAATTAATATTTAAAATAGTTAAGTGCAAAAAATTAGTGTACGAGTCGTCCCAATTCTGAAAGAAATCTAATGAGGAAAATTATTTTTGAAATGTGTAATGATCATACAGGTTTCGTAATAAGGTAAGGTGAGACAATGCATGTTAGAGCTGTTACGCATTTTCGTGTAATGCCGTACGAACATGTGACAACAAACGTATCGTAAAATTATTATGACTTCTACATGACCTTGGCTTTCGTATAAAAATAAAAGCCACATAACGCTTCCATTGTATAAGAGAGATCGGAAGAAACGGCAGCTTATGGGATTGCGCTGGGTTTCTATCTCTGCATTTCAATTCAACAATCTCTTGTCTTGCAGTTTGAAGTTTCTTGTCTTGCAATTCAATATTGTTAACCGAAAATAATTTATGTATTTGTAAATGGTATCGGTTAATTAAATATTTCCACGATATTTTCTTCGTGCTATTGTAGAATTTATAAATATAAAATTATTTATTCACAACATTTCTAAGGTGGTTTTATTTTTCTTTTGACAGATTTCAGACTTTATTTCTAAAATAATATGTTTAAATGCATTAAAAAACAATTATTAATTAAAACAATTATTGATTATAAAATATTAATTGTTAATTTATTAATTAGTAATTTATTTTTAAAAATTATTATCATTAATTATTTTTAAATTATCGAAATTATTAAACAAAAAAATTAAAGACATTATGGTTACATTAGAAACAGTTTACAGAAAAATATGATAATGATTTGATGATTTATATAATAAAATGATTATAAATTATAAATCATTATAAATATGATAATTTTTTTCATTGGCATATTAAATAATAATAAATCACATCTCTTCCACATTAAAAAACAACAAACAATGTACTTTTTTTTTTCATGCATATTTTTTGTTTTGAAATAAATACAGTTAACACTAAAAAAATGTACTTACATATCAATTACATTTGAACAAAGTTGAAATACAAAATACAAAGTGAGAGTTAAATTGATAATGAATGAAATTGATAATGAAGCAAATTAGTAAGAGCAGCAGAAATGCTTGAAAACTCACATATATACTTTCGTAGCAACTGACCAATACAATTTTGAATGAAATTTATTTTGATACCCGAAGGTTTCAATCTCCCTTTCACTACAACATGACCCAAATAAAGAATTTCGCTTTGGGCAAATCTGCATTTTTATTTGATGGTTAAGTTTACAGTTTTGATATGTTCTATAACATTTTCCATATTTATCTATGTTCTTTAAATGAACTTGAAAATATAGCAATCTTCACTTCTGGATTCACAATCTCCACAATTGGAAAGCAAGATAATGACCATTTTACAGAACTACACTCATGTCCATAAATTAAGGATAATGAAGTTCAGGCAAAAGAAAGAGACAGAAGCAAAACAAATTTGACTTATTTGTAAAGTCTATTTATTAAACAAAAGGTAAAGAGCAAAAAAGATGCTATATGTTTGACATAATTAATAAAAATTGCGATTTTACTCCCTGGAGCAAATTTCAAAAAGAACCTATTTACAAAAAACAGTATAACATGGTTAGTAGAATGGTTAATATGGAGTATGTCTCCCAGACGATGCAATACAGGTTACAACGCCTAGGCATGCTGAGTATCAAATTTCAATCTGATCGTGGGGAATATTACACCACTCATCAAGCAATGCCCTCCGAAGTTCCTTGACAGGTGGGAGGGGGTTGAAATTCGTCGGCCAAGCATATCCCACACATGCTCTTGAAAAGTCCGGTGAGTATGCTGGCCAATCCATACGGGTGATATCCTCCAATTGAAGGCACAATGTTTGCACGGTGAGAACGGGCGTTGGAAATTCAGCACCCATGGCGCCCCGAAACAAATACATGTTGTTCCAAATGACATCCCGATAGATGTGGATCGTTACACTCTGAACATGCAGGTCAGTTCTGGAACCAAGAATAATTCCTCCCCAAACGAGCCATCCTGCACTACCGTAACCATGTCGTTCAATGGTGTTCTCTTGGTGGTAACGGGTACCTGGCGCTCTCCATTGAAAGTCCGGCGAGAATGAGACTGCAAACTAAACCTTGACGGAAAACATCACACAAGACCACTGTTGCGGTTCCACAATGCGTGCTCTCTACTCCAGGTTAATCGCAGGCGAAAGTTGCGGTAAATGCAACACATCTGACAGGCCTACGAGCATATAGACCAATGTGCCTAAGCGTCTGTACACGGTCTGCCTTGAAACTGTCGTACCGGTAGCTGAAGAGCCGACGCGACAGGTCTGATGCTGTGCTCCGTCTGTTTTTTTGGCAGTAACTGCTAAATACCGGTCCTCATTCGGTGTTGTAACTGGGGGCGACCTGTGCTGTAACATCTACTCACATTACCATCATCTTGGAATCAGTTGCCAAAGCCTGGAGAGGACACTCTGGGCGATTCCAAGTTCTTGGATACTTCCAGCTGGGTACGTCCACATTCCAGTCGTCCGATAATTCTACCAAAAAATCATCCAAATGCTTCCTTTGTGCCATAACTATGCGGTTATTGCACTTTGAACTATTTTACTTCTTTACCACCATTCCTTTATACCCCTCTCTTACTCTCTCGTCATTGTAGCGTACTATCCGGGCGCCATCTGGTGGTTTCCTGTAATTTGCATATTCTTCTTCAAGATGTGTTGATAATTCTACAGGTGAAATTTTATTTTAGAGTTCAATTTCTGTGTGATTCTGAATTATCCTTAATTTATGGACATGAGTGTAATAAAAGAGCATTTTTATGTCAGAACTGGATTTTTTTATAGATGATAGTTTCCAAAGACAGTAACAAAAGTTGTGATCTACTGAGATTCTGAAGTTTAATTAATGTGGTTTTCGTAATTTTATTAATTTTTTTTATAGTCAATGGGATCTTGACACATGTATGTTACCAAAGCATTTTGGAAAATGAATCACATTTTTCAGTTTTTCTTTCAACTTATTCTTAAGTTCATTTCCTTTGATTATCTCTTATATGTGATTTAATTTTATAAATGACATCTCGTCATCCGAATTTTCATGTTTTTAATTTATAATTCATTACATTTACATTCTCAGTTCTTTGGTTTTAACATATTTATATGATAAAAATCCTTTTTTCTTGATCAACAAGATGTATCACATGGTTTCTGATAGTTGTTTCACAATCTTAGCTGGACTCATCTAATGGACTGACAGTTTGTTAGACTGTGAAGGAGGTATCACCAAAACTTGTTATTATACCAAGAATTAGCTATCAATAACTAATTGTTGAGTTTTCTTCAGTTGATTCATAAGATGGAAAACTTATTGAAATACGGAAATTGATGATACATCTTGAACTAAGTTTTTATACAAAAGAATTGTGGGTGTTGGTTGGTTAAGTTGGATTGTTTAGACGCTATAATCTTACATTTTTTTTTTTAACTTGAGACAAAAATTTGAATATGATTCACACTCATAACATTGCTTTCTTTTTTATAAATTCTTTTTATCTTTTCTCACTTGTATTAACACTTTTTTCCCAGCCCATCGTGGTTTAAATTCACGCGTAATTTAATATTTCTTTATTTAATATTTCAAATATTTAATTTGAAATTCATTATTCTTTTTTTTATTAATTAATGCATTTCAATAAAAATAAAAATAGATATTTGAATAAGCTTCTGTCAAAATCTCAGATAGTTTTAATGCCTTCATTCCATGTAATTATCCAATCAATATAAATCATTATCATAAAAGTGGAACTTCTGCATTCATCTTAGGAGCCTCTTGTGGGTAATTAATATTCGAAGGCGAATAACAAAGTACTAAAACAAACAGTTTAGTATAAATAATGCTTTGATTCTATATTATTACCCAATTAATATCAGTCATTATCACACTAATAATTCTAAAAAATAAAAACAGCAGCGAAAGAATTGTGCGTGACAACGCAGACCAATGTCAGAAACGAAGAACACAAAATGACTATTTAACAAGGCAAGATCTTGATTAAGAATTCTTTTCCAGCATTGCGATAATATCACAATAAAAATACCACAACTGTTGTAAGTATTTCCTTACAATATTTTTTTATTAAGATATTGTAGAAAAATATCATGAATTGTGTTATGTGGTGTTTTTACCATGAGAACTATTATAAATTAATGTGTTTTTTTTTTTTTTTTCTTCAAAAATTTAATATAAAGTAAAACAATACGTTTTTAATTAATTTTAATAAAACAATGTGTTAAATTTTTAAAAGCAAAACAATTATAAAATAATAAATATTTTTAAAGAAAATAATGTGTTTTTAATTAAGTTTTAACGAAACAATGTGCTAAAATTAAAAAACAATTATAACATAATAAATAATTTTAAAGTAAAACTGAGTTTTTAATTAAGTTTTAACGAAACAATGTGTTACATTTAAAAAATAAAGCTATTAAAAAATAATAAATAATTTTAAAGTAAAACAACGTATTTTAATTAAAATTTTAATGGCAATTCATATAATGTTAATTTCTAATTATATTTACACTCATGTCCATAAATTAAGGATAATGAAGTTCAGGCAAAGAAAGAGACAGAAGCAAAACAAATTTGACTTATTTGTAAAGTCTATTTATTAAACAAAAGGTAAAGAGCAAAAAAGATGCTATATGTTTGACATAATTAATAAAAAATTGCGATTTTTACTCCCTGGAGCAAATTTCAAAAAAAGAACCTATTTACAAAAAACAGTATAACATGGTTAGTAGAATGGTTAATATGGAGTATGTCTCCCAGACGATGCAATACAGGCCTTACAACGCCTAGGCATGCTGAGTATCAAATTATCAATCTGATCTTGGGGAATATTACACCACTCATCAAGCAATGCCCTCCGAAGTTCCGGTTGACAGGTGGGAGGGGGTTGACGGGCTGCAATTCGTCGGCCAAGCATATCCCACACATGCTTTATTGGATTCAAGTCCGGTGAGTATGCTGGCCAATCCATACGAGTGATATCCTCCAATTGAAGGCATTCGTCTACAATGTTTGCACGGTGAGGACGGGCGTTGTCATCCATAAACAGAAATTCAGCACCCATGGCGCCCCGAAACAAACGTACATGTTGTTCCAGAATGACATCCCGATAGATGTGGCCTGTCATCGTTACACTCTGAACATGCAGGTCAGTTCTGGAACCAAGAATAATTCCTCCCCAAACGAGCCATCCTCCACCACCTTAACGGTGTCGTTCAATGGTGTTCTCTTGGTGGTAACGGGTACCTGGCGCTCTCCATATGAAACTCCCGCGAGAATCAGACTGCAAACTAAACCTGGACTTGTCGGAAAATATCACACAAGACCACTGTTGCGGTATCCACAATGCATGCTCTCTACTCCAGGTTAATCGCAGGCGACAGTGAGTTGCTGTATGTGGAACACATCTGACAGGCCTACGAGCATATAGACCAATGTGCCCTAAGCTTCTGTGCACGGTCTGCCTTGAAACTGTCGTACCGGTAGCTGAAGAGAGCTGACGCGACAGGTCTGATGCTGTGCTCCGTCTGTTTCTTTTGGCAGTAATTGCTAAATACCGGTCCTCATTCGGCGTTGTAACTCAAGGGGCGACCTGTGCTGTAACATCTACTCACATTACCATCATCTTGGAATAGTTGCCAAAGCCTGGAGATGGCACTCTGGGCGATTCCCAAGTTCCTCGGATACTTCCAGCTGGGTACGTCCACATTCCAGTCGTCCGATAATTCTACCACGTAAAAAATCATCCAAATGCTTCCTTTGTGCCATAACTATGCGATTATTGCACTGAAAGGCTTTTAAAGCGCTTGTGAACAATTTTACTTCTTTGCCACCATTCCTTATATACCCCTCTCATACACTCGTCATTGTGACGTACTATCCGTGCCATCTGTTGGTTTCCTGTAATTTGCATATTCTTCTTCAAGATGTGTGTGATAATTCTACAAGTGAAATTTTTATTTTAGAGTTCAATTTCTGTGTGATTCTGAATTATCCTTAATTTATGGACATGAGTGTATTACACAGTTTCGTTCGTTACTCGTTCATTAATTTTACAACAAAGATGCTTAAATAGATTTGCAGAAAAATATAAGCATAAATATTTATAAAATAAAAAAACAAATAAACAACAATAAAACATTTTAGATTATAAATTTGTTTTGACCAATTGTCTGTATTTTTAACTGATTTAATTTTACATCTAATTCCAACTTACAAGCAAATTTTTAAGATAAAAAATTAAAAATTGCTATGTAATTAAGTTTTGTCCCATTTTTTTCTGTTGTAATTACAATAAATTGACTTCACATCAATAAAGTATATTCTGTGTTAATAGATGTATTAATTTAAAGCAAGCCTTTTAACTTCTTTGTGCTGTTAACATTAACTGTTAAACATTATTCATAAAATATTTCTATATTATTGTGCAAAAACTTTTGCAACAATGTTGAATTTATGGATGCATCTCATATCACAGGATGTTAATATATGCATGAATTTAAGATGCACATATGCATACAAATAAGCAAAAATGTTGAAGCATAATAATCTTAGATTTTTTTAATAAAACCATTATACTGGTCAAGACGTCAGTAAATTAAAAAAAATTATTAAAGTAATGTCCATAGCTGATTCAGCTCCACAGGATCTTGCAAGGTACTCATTCTGGTCATTATTGAGGGTTGTTAGCTCCAAATCATTCAGCATGTCCTCTATCTGTAAATTTTTTTGAATAATGAGGAGAGCCTCTGGTTGGACTTTTGAAATGACCTAATACTATTGTAGTATCTGTAGATGTAGATCTAAGCTTTTCAATAGTTTTAATACTTATGGATGCATTTTTCTGGATGGTAAACGTTAGTGATGGAAACTGAGTGTTCTGGCAGATTTCAGCAGCTTGTGCTTCGGCAGAGCTCTCCAGTTGCCTACCTTCATCTAATACGATTTACCTGAACTTGATCTCAGGTGTTTTATGAGCACAGACAATCCACCACTAGCTCCATCTTCACGATCTTTCCTAAGGATAGTGCAGCTCTTATTTATTCTTTTCCACAGTTTTGGATGAAGCACCACAAAAATATGAAAACTTATGTTAATGGCGTTATGTAATGGTTCGGCCCCTTTTTGTCCTATCTCCATCATTTTTTGTCATCTCCATCATTTTTCCTAAGGATTTTGCAGTCCTTAATCCTAATTTCATCCTTCTTCTCAGTTTTGGATGACGCATCATAAAATTTCTGCTGTTGGCGTTAAAATATACCAAAAAATGTGGCAACTGTCCTGATGGCGAGCTTCCTCCTTCTCATCCTGTCTCTGACTACAGTCGCCAACCGATGTCTGAACCATCCGTCGAAAGAGGATTTATACCCCGAGCTGGCAATCAGCATAGCCAATATTATTCGGGAGCACCAGGATATTTGATGTTCTTGTACTCTTCAGGGGATACGACAGCAACAACATTAAGAAAAAAATAAAAGCAGAAAAAATGACGTTTGATATTTAAGAAACAATTATCATTGATTTTATTATTTATGCATATTTTTCCTAGAAATATTCTGAGAAATAAATTTAATGAGTATACTTAAAGTTTTTAAAGTTTAAGCAGAAATACTATGTTGGACCACATTCCCAGAAGTGCTGGGCCGTATGAAGGTTCAGTTCCAAAGATGACAGAAGTCATTGCCTTAAAAGTTCTCTCGCACGCCAGTAAAGCGCTGTCTCCGAGTCGCCGTCAAGTACCGCACATCATCAGAGGTGGTCTCTATTCATTGGGTCTGTTGAACCACATAGGGCGCAGCCATGGTTCGAAAAAGATTTTAATGAGAAGGAGATGTTCTGCTAGACAGTCGTGGCCACTCAGAAGTCAGAACTGGCGATTGCTGGGCGTTGCTAAAAGATCTTCAGCTCTCTAACGCTTTGACTTAATCCCCTCTTGAATTTGTAACTTGTGGCTTTTAGACATTATTTGTTTGATATAGTTTTATAGAATGGAGTGACAGTGACGAAGTTCTCATTTGAAATAGTTTTGAGATAGATAGATAGGTAGATATCTCGCTTCGGCAGCCATAATCTGCTTGGTAGGAGTTGTCCATGCTTTCTCTCATAGCACTCAAGTATTGAATTAATTACCCCTAAATACACAGTCAATCACATTAATGTGACCACCACCTACTTTCGACGTCAACGTGAAATAACCAATCACAAAAGGCAGGTGGCAGCCAATTGCAGTGGAGTGTATATAAAGAATTCCACTTAATACCACATTCCACACTCCACTTATAGCCAGAATATAAAAGAATGTATATTCTGGCTTTTGACAGGTGGCCACATTAATGTGACTGGACTGTGTATCTTCCCGGAAGGAATATTTTCTGTTGATGGGGTGTGTAGGGGAATGCTTGGGACATAGATTACAGGAACCCAAAGCTGTCAATGTATATAAGAAATGAATAGGTCTTACGCAAGTGTCAGAAGTGCAAGTGTGGCGCACATGCAGTTGCACGTTCGTTTCTGTTTCGATTTCTGAGGCCAATGCTGGCAAGAGAAAAAAAAAAAAAGAAGAGTAAGTCAGGGTGAAATCGGGGCAAGCACCTTTTCCGTTGGAAGCTCTCGCGCATGAATACGTTATTTAGCGTCACGACCGAAAAACTTCGAGAGGGAAAAGGAGGTGTAATTGACTCGCTTCGTACACTTTTGCTTTCACTTTTGTTTCTTTCTAGAAAAGATGTACTTCTTAAGGTATTACATAAAAGCTGACAATCAGAAAGGAAAAGAAATAATAAAATTGAGCTTATTTTATTTGCTATTTTTGTAATAATAAAGATTAATAAAGTAATTCATTGTAGGGAGAAGGAATTTTTGGTTCTTTTCTTCTCAACTTTTTGATGTTTTATTTTTTGAAAATAATAATAACTAAAAGTTTTATTTAAAATTTTTTTTTTTAACTTTGTGCAAACGTTATTAGTTCGAAAGAACTTGTTATTTTAAGAATGATTAATAATAAAAGATTATTTTATTTATTTATTTTATTTTATAATTTTATTTCTTTTATACAAATCATGTATACAGATGTAATAATAAAAACTTAGTGCCTTGTACGTGTCCCAACGGTGCCATGGAGGTTTATAGTGGTTCGGTATCCACTTTCAGCCGTATGTCCCGGTTTAATATGGCTGTAGGCGTAAGGCTGACAACCCTACTTGTAAAAGTAAACATTTCGTGTCTCCTCTTCCAGTAGGCAGACGGTCTTGGTCCACCATGGGCTGTTGCGCCAATGAAGAAGAAGAAAATAACTATAGGGGACTGCCAAAATAACTATATAACTAAACTAATTCTTGGAAAAAATTTAAAATTTCAAAATTAGTTTATTTTTGATACTGAGTCAAAGATTTTTTTGTTGGATGCATTATAATTAAAAGTTAATCAATTTTCGTGCCTATTTTTTGCAAAAAAAATAATGCAGACAGATTTTATATTTAAAAAGTACTCAATTTCAAGCTTTATTTTATCTGATTTTTGATCTTTCAAACTACTTATTTAAAACACCAACATTTTTAATTGCTTTTAAAAATAAAATGAACGTATATAAAGTTAAATGAAATAAAAAATATCATAAAATATTGTATACAAAAAAAAAATATAAATAGTTCGCAAATATCTCCTATCCCTTGTTGTTTTTATTTCATAGATGATAATTTTGATTTATGAATATTTATTTTATCTACAGTTTCTTTACGATTTAGTGACAGGCGTTTGATAATTTCACCGACTGCCATTTCCTTTTCCACATGACCTTTTCCGTATTCGAATAAATAGTTGACACGAACATTCAATACAAACCGGATTGTTTTCTTAAATTATTTAATTGAATTTTTTAATAGAGCCTTTATCAAGCTGTTATATTATTTTTCATAACGAAAAAAAAAAAAAAAAAAATTCGGGCTAATTTTACACTAATTGAAGTTGTCAGTTATGTCTTTGTTCGGAAAATCAAAAGTAAAAATGAAATACCTGACTAACCTGCCTGATAAGAAGGTAATATCAACCCTGAAAACAAAAACCGGAACTTTTCTGATCCAAATGAGAGTCCTATGGTGCTGTAATTATGATTAAAAGGCCATTGACAGTGGAAAAATACGTGTCTGGTGTTGAAAAAGTCTTATTAAAGGTGCTGTAATTGGGAAAAAGGACTATTATGTGACAACACACTGAAAATCTTGAACATCTGAACCCATTGGAATTGGCTTCATACATAATGAGCATTCGTAAAAAGGTAGGATGTTTTTATAGTTTCAAACGTTGTTTAAAAATGTTTCTTTTTTTGTCTTTTTTAAAAAAAAACAGACAAACCATTTAAACGAGTCTGTTTCCGTGAGAAAATTCACTTTCGATGCATATCTCACTTTTCAGCTTTTTAAATATTATGGCTACCCGTGGAGTCATGTAATAACAGCGAGGATTCTTGGCATGTTTGAAATTCATGTCATCACTCCATTTTACTTTTGAAGCTTCATTGAAAACGTCATACGAGGGTTTCTCTATCTTTTATCATTCTTAAACCACGTTTTCAGGCAGAAACAAAAGAAGAAAAATGCTGAAGAATTAGAGAAAACATTTGTGCCAAGTCGTACATAAATTATTGCAAATTTAAATATATCCCTGAGCAAAAAAAGAATGGTGAAAATGCACAATCTGGATATCCATCATCTTTAATAACCAAAAACATTGCAGCATATTAATATTTATGTATAATTATTACGTATTATACGTAGTTGAGAAGAATCTTTTGCTTAATTTCTGAGCAAGTCAAAAAAGTAGTAATGGCTGCTATAAATTTAAGGTAATTATAGCTGCCATAAATTAAATTTAAATTAACCCTAGAAATAAAAATAGGAAATGTAAATTTGGTAATTAAATGAAATAGAAACTTCATTTTCCCATAGTTCATTTCATTGATTTATGGAGCTATTTCACATTGCATTAATTTATGAAGCTATTTCACATTGAACCATATGTACCAGGTGGCCACATTTGGTTTGTGGGGCACAATGCAAATTGCTTAAAATTTTAATTGTAAACAATCTTGATCTCCGACAATGATCGCAGTATGTCAATGCATCATTTTACCTTTTGAAGCTACATAAGTAAAATGATGACAGCTTACAAGGGTTTCTCTATCTCTCAGCATTCTTGAACCACGTTTGCAGAAAGAAAGAAAAATTCTGAAGACTTAGAGGGAAAAAAATGTTTCAAGACGTAGATAAATTATTGCAAATTAAATTATAGTCGTCGAACAAAAAGAATAGTGAAATTACACAATATGGATATTCATCATATTTAATAATCAAAAACCTTGCAGCATAATAATAATTTAATAAAATAGTTTTGCTTAACTACTGAGCAAGTCAAAAAATGGCTGCTATAAATTTAAGGTAATTATGGCTGCTATAAATTAATCGTGAAATAAAAAATAGGAAATGTAAATTTGGTAATAAAATGAAATAAAAATTTCACTTTTCAATAGTTCATTGAAAAGTGAAACATCACCTCACATTGAACCATATGTCAATGTGAGGCCATGTTTAGCTTGTGAGACTCCAGGCAAATTGCTAACAATTTTAAATGTAAGCAATCTTTTTCTCTGTAATGGTAAATCACAGTATGTCGATGCATCATTTTACTTTTGAAGCTTCATTGAAAGCAGCATGCAAGGCGTTCTCTATCCTTTAGCATTATTGAACCCCTTTTCAGAAAGGAAAAAGAAAAATATTGGAGACATAGAGAAAAAAAATGTGTCAAAACTTACATAAATATTGCACATTAATTTATAGTTACTCAGTTAAAAAATGGTAAAAATATGCAATCTGGATATCCATTATATTAAATAACCAAAATATTTGCAGCGTATGTTTATCGCAAAATATATTTATGTGTTGAGAAGAATCTTTTGTTTAATTATTGAGCTAGTCAAAAAGTAGTAATGGCTGCTATACATTTAATGGGTCTTCGAGAAATAATAATAGGAAATGTAAATTTGGTAATTAAATGAAATAAAAATTTCATTTTCCCATAGTTCGTTTCATTGAGTTATGAAGCTATTTCACATTGAACCATATGTGCCCGGAAGCCAAGTTTAGCTTGCGGGGCACCAAGCAAATATTGATTACACTTTTAATTGTAAATAATCTTGGTCACCGTATGTCGACGCATCATTTTACTTTTGAAGCTTCACATGTAAAATGATGACAGCTTACAAGGGGTTCTCTATATTTTAGCATTCTTGAACCACGTTTTCAGGAAAGAAAAAAAAAAAAAGAAAAATTTTAAAGACTTAGAGAGAAAAAAATTGTTTCAAGTCGTACATAAATTATTGCAAATTAAAGACGTCGAAAAAAAAAAAGAATAGTGAAAATGAACAATCTGGATATCCATCATCTTTAATAACCAAAAACATTGCAGCATATTAATATTTATGTATAATTATTACGTATTATACGTAGTTAAGAAGAATCTTTTGTTTAATTACTGTGCAAGTCAAAAGTAGTAATGGCTGCTATAAATTTAAGGTAATTATGGCTGCTATAAATTAATCGTGAAATAAAAATAGGAAATGTAAATTTGGTAATAAAATGAAATAAAAATTTCACTTTTCAATAGTTCATTTCATTGATTTATGAAGCTATTTCCCATTGAAGCCTATGTGCCAGGTGGCCATGTTCGGCTAGCGCGGCACAAGGTAAAAAGAGGTCCTCAACTTTTAGCATTCTTTTACCATGCTTTTAGGCAGGGAAAAGAAAAAAAAAAAATACTGGTCCTACATAAATTATTGCAAATTAAATATAGTTGCTTAGTTAAAAGAATGGTAAAAATGTACAATCTGATATCCATTATATTTAATAACCAAAAATGTTAAAAATATTTACGTATAAATTTAAGGGTTCTTAAATAGGAAATGTAAATTTTGTAATTAAATAAAATAAAAACTTCATTCACAAAAATCATTTCAGTGATTTATGAAACATACCATATGTGCCTTGAGGCCGTGTTTGGTTTACGGGGCTCAAGGCAAATTGCTTACAATTTTAATGGTAATCGAGGAAGAAGCTCGCCCCGCCCTCCCAGGGGGCATACGAAGAAATTTTAATGGTAAGCAATCTTGGTTTTTCAAGAAATAAAAATGAAATGAAATGAATCACTATAAAATATAAAAGCTGCTCTAATTTATTTCTGTTTAACAACAACAACAAAAAAATAATAAAAAAAAAAAAAAAAAACGTTCCCCTTTAATATCAACAAGATCATGCTGCAATTGACTATTTTCATCCACCCTGCGGGTTTTCATTTTAAGACAGAAAAAGAATAATTTAAATTAGTTTTCAGAAGTTGATATTGACTTACATTCATACTTTTTTAAATCCCGTTTGATCAAGTTATGAAACTATGTTTGACCTTGAAACAAACCAATTCCTTGAACATATTTGAATAAGTCTCAATTTATTTTAGAAATTACATTGTGTTCTTTACATTTTAATAATAACAAAATTTGCTTGGTCTCCACGATAATATTTCTTTAACCTTTATGATGTATTTTAGGTCAATCTTAAATTGAAATAACATAGTTAACTGTTTATAAAATGGTTAGAGTAAAATCAAGTGTTATACAAATCAAAACGATCATTGTCTTTTTTTTATTTCATTTGTGTCGAATTCTCTGAGGATTTTTCTTTTTTACAATGCTATTAAACTTGTATAATTTACTTGGGCAGATATTTTCTTGATGATTTCCAGAAAACTCTTTAGATTGACAATTTTTATTTATTTTTTTGTATAACACTTGGCTTTCTACTCATGCATATAACAAACAAGTAATATATAAAAAAAATTTTTAAGTCAATTCCTACTTTTATTTTTTCAGTATATTGCAGAAAAGTCCTTTACAAATAAAGTTGAAATTTTCCTCTTACATCTGGCGCCATCTATTATTAGATACATGCAACTTAGATCTAAAAAACTAAAATTAATTAATTAAATTAAATTACTAAATTAATATTTGAAAAAACTGTATTAACATCAAGTGTCATCCACTACAAGTTCAAAAAAATGTATTTGAACATGAGTGGATGAATAAAACGTATTTTTTGAACGATTGAAAATTTGAACAAGATATATATAGGGAGAGTGTGAACTAATAGTAGGAATTAAAGAGGGCACTGCAATATAGAAAGAAAAAAAAAAAAAAAACCTCTCATTAGGCGGGACTTGGATAAAAGACGCTTATAAACTTAATTACAATTGTCATCGAGTTTGTTTATGAAAACAGTGACCAACAGACGCTGGCAGTGAATTCTAACTTCTGCATGTCAGTTACACGCGTTACCTCTGGACCATGAAGTGTGTTTTTCATATATCACAGAGATGTATTCCGAGAAAAATACTCCCAAAGTATTGATTTAGTTTGATGCTCTACGATAATTTTTTTTTTCACATTTAGGCTAATTAGGCATGGACCTACAGTTTAACGGGATTCCGAGCCACTAACAAACATCCATGCCACATCCAATATTCGAGCCTATAGACTGTGGTACCAAAGGCCAGAGCATTAGCCAATTAGCTATTAGGACGCCCAACATATTGTAAAATCTATTAGTAATCATTTTATATCATCGCAAGATTCTTCTATTATAAAACGTATTTAAATTCCTGCCGGAAATAAGTACTCTATATTCTTATTCTTTCTTAATAATTTTATACTAGGAGAAAGAAAATAATAATTGTATAATGTTAAACGACTGTATGATGGGAAATGCGTGTTTATCAATATTTCAAATACACTCATGTCCATAAATTAAGGATAATGAAGTTCAGGCAAAGAAAGAGACAGAAGCAAAACAAATTTGACTTATTTGTAAAGTCTATTTATTAAACAAAAGGTAAAGAGCAAAAAAGATACTATATGTTTGACATAATTAATAAAAATTTCGATTTTTACTCCCTGGAGCAAATTTCAAAAAAGAACCTATTTACAAAAAACAGTATAACATGGTTAGTATGATGGTTAATATGGAGTATGTCTCCCGGACGATGCAATATAGGCCTTACAACGCCTAGGCATGCTGAGTATCAAATTATTAATGTGATCTTGGGGAATATTACACCACTCATTAAGCAATGCCCTCCGAAGTTCCGGTTGACAGGTGGGAGGGGGTTGACGGGCTACCATTCGTCGGCCAAGCATATGCCACACATGCTCTATTGATTCAAGTCCGGTGAGTATGCTGGCCAATCCATACGGGTGATATCCTCCAATTGAAGGCATTTGTCTACAATGTTTGTACGGTGAGGACAGGCGTTGTCATCCATAAACAGAAATTCAGTACCCATGGCGCCCCGAAACAAACGTACATGTTGCTCCAGAATGACATCCCGTTAGATGTGGCCTATCATCGTTACACTCTGAACATGCAGGTCAGTTCTGGAACCAAGAATAATTCCTCCCCAAACGAGCCATCCTGCACCACTGTAGCGGTGTCGTTCAATGGTGTTCTCTTGGTGGTAACGGGTACCTGGCGCTCTCTATATGAAAGTCCGGCGAGAATCAGACTGCAAACTAAACATGGACTCGTCGGAAAACATCACACAAGACCACTGTTGCGATGTCCACAATGCATGCTCAGGTTAATCGTAGGCGACAGTGAGTTGCGGTAAGTGGAACGAATCTGACAGGCCTACGAGCATGTAGACCAATGTGACCTAAGCGTCTTTACACGGTCTGCCTTGAAACTGTCGTACCGGTAGCTGAAGAGAGCTGACGAGACAGGTCTGATGCTGTGCTCCGTCTGTTTCTTTTGGCAGTAACTGCTAAATACCGGTCCTCATTCGGCGTTGTAACTCGGGGGCGACCTGTGCTGTAAGATCTACTCACATTACCATCATCTTGGAATCGTTGCCAAAGCCTGGAGATGACACTCTGGGCGATTCCAAGTTCCTCGGATAGTTCCATCTGGATACGTCCACATTCCAGTCGTCCGATAATTTTACCACGTAAAAAAAATCATCCAAATGCTTCCTTTGTGCCATAACTATGCGGTTATTGCACTGAAAGGCTTTTGAAGCATTTGTGAACAATTTACTTCTTTGCCACCATTCCTTATATACCCCTCTCTTACACTCTCGTCATTGTGACGTACTCCGCGCCATCTGGTGGTTTCCTGTAATTTGCATATTCTTCTTCAAGATGTGTGTGATAATTCTACAGGGGAAATTTTTTATTTTAGAGTTCAATTTCTGTGTGATTCTGAATTATCCTTAATTTATGGACATGAGTGTACAAGAAGTACTAGAGTAAGAAGTACATTTAAAATATAGAAAGTAGTATAATTAAAATACACAAGTTTGCCAATAACTTGGCATATTTCTGAATATTACAACCTATAATCCATGAATTAATAAGAAATTAATTGCTTCTGGCATGCATTGTTGCTTTCAGAATTTATGATGCAAGGTGACAGGGAAAGCGCTTGAAAGCTTCTTTTATTGACGTTCAGGCTGTCTGACAGTTTTATAATTTTTTCTGATGCGATAAACAAAAGCAATTTATATTTAAAGAAAATCCGAGTGGCCGGAAATAAAGATAAAAAAATAATAAACACTGGAAAACATTTTCATATTTGCCCATTGAGAATTACGAATTAAATGATTTCATACATTAAAAGTATATTTATTCTTCATATTTTTCACAAATATAACGAGTCTGTATTACAGTATTTTTATCTTGACATCTTGAGATGTAAGGGATTCCTATTTCCATTTTATTGAATATTGTTTTTGAAGATCACCTAACTTTGAAGTTATTCTCACTTGGGTAAACAGGTATGTGGCAGACTCAACGTAAACCAGGGGTCACCCCGTAGGATCTTTTCCAATACGCCTACTATGTGTCCCCACAATTTGGACCTGGTTGCCTGTGCGGCACTTGAATGAGAAGTTTCCACCTCATCTTGATCAACGAAGGATATACCGGAGAGATATATATACTGAGAGATATATACCGAAAAGATATACCGGTCTTTACCGTGTCTATTTCTGGAGTAAACATGGAAAGTTTTGGTTCGCCATTGTCTATAGGGTTTTAAACCCAATTCTCTCAGATGTCAGTTTCAAAGTCTTGCATTTTATCCATCAGGCTTCTCCAGTTCCTTAAAGCGGCCTGGTGGTCAATTGCTAATGCTGTGGCCTTTGGTAACACAGGCTTCAGGTTCGAAATCCACGTTAAAGTGTAGGTCCTGGTCTAATTAGCCCAAAGTGTGCACAAAATGACCGTAAAGCGACACGTCAAACCGTCACTTAAAATTAAATATAATAAGTGTTATTATATGAAAAGTTTGTTGTTTTGATTGTTGAGTGTAAAGAATTCTCCAACAGATTTGGATAAATTTAATTAAAAATAAAAACATATAAATGTCATGAACTCTGAAGAAATTTATGAATCTGCTTTTTAATTTTTATTATAAAATATTCACATTGAAAACTTATACCATTCCAAATTAACTGAACGAGTTGATTGTTTAGTGCTGGAAAGCAATCCAGTTCTTTTTTTGAACGTAATCGGTTGACCCGAACGCGTTCTCTGCTGACTCGATCTTTGCCCTCCGCGAGAGCCGAGGGAGGAGGCCGAGAGAGAGGATCGAGGCGTTGCCTTTTGTCAGGTGCCGCGAACGAGTGATGGGGCGAAATGGCAGTGTCGGCTCTTTGCCCATGTTTCCGGGGCAATATCCGGTACTCCGCCCTCCCCGTCACAATGAACCGACCAGCGCCCGGCCTATGCAAATCAGCCGCTTCCCCCCCCCTACCTGCTTAATTTCGGAGATGACAGTTCGTCGCTGAGCACATCACTTCGAATATAGGTCGGTTCGAATCGTAATATTTTGACGGATTGAAAAGGAAGGGCAGTGTTTATAGACTTCAGTTCTTTTTTTTTTTTTTTTTAATCCGTCAAAATATTTTTTTCTTTCACTTTTTTAAAACATTGTTGTCAGTACCGCCTCCATTCGTCGTCAAGTATGTCGGTAAAAAAAAAAAAAAAAATAAAGATTTATCAGTTTAGCAAAGTCTCGAACCTGATGGACGGCTGCCATGCAATCATGACAATCTTTAAGATAAAATCTTATATATACATTTCTTTTTCATGGTGTTTTTGAATTTTTTTTTCATCAAGGACATCAAGCCGAAGGTGGATAAAGAGTTGTATTTTAATACTGAGGAGCTCGGTCCGATTCTTGCATCCTAGCAAGCAATATTGAAAAAAAAAAAGGTTCTGTGTCTAAGACGGGGATAGGCATGATAAATCTGTTGGTTAGAAAGCATTTCCATTGGGCCTAAAGAGAAGGCTGGCCATTTCCTTCAAGATGACATTCTTGTAGGTGTTTGTACCAAATTGTAACTCCACAATGTACATGCAGAATAATAACAGTGCTTCTGGAGCACGTCCTGAGAAAAGCTGAATGTGTTACATATCTGTCATTATTGTGATAAAGAACCCACAGGTCAAACTGCTCTGCATTCAAAAGGAACAATACATTGACCAACAAGGGATCAAATATTACCTGGTGGCATAGAAAAGAGAGTAAAATTTTATCATTACGAAAGACTTTTAAGATTAACTGACCCTATTTGTATGTCATATGATAGGAAACCTAGAAAATCTCTATCACGTAGTGCGAACATGCAGCACGGTTGAAGAGTCTACTAAATGTTTCTCAAATACTATCTTAATAATTTATAAGTCTTCTAGCTTTTGAAAATAATGATTTCAATACAGTCAAAGGGAATCGATCTATCATACATTCGCGCACTAAATTACGCGAGGCCTGATGGCTAATTGGCTAGCGCTGTGGCCATTAGTACCAAGGCTTCAGGTTCGAAACTTGGCGAGGGCATGGATGTTTGTGAGTGGTTCGGAATCCACGTTAAACAGTAGATCCTTGTCTAATTAACCTAAAGTGTGCAAAAAATGACCGCAGATTAAACTACTCGCATTAGGAGTCTTAAAACCGCGAGTGTTTTGTTTGTCAGGAGCTTGAGTGCTTATTTCCTTCCGGGATAACTTTAAGAGTTACTGCCCACATTCGCATGTCGTATTAGAAAAACCAAGGAAAATTAACCATAATCACTATCGAATCTCCTCGCAAGCTGTTTAAAAAATGTTCATGCATAACCGTATGGAAAAAACGCCCTTAGATAACTAAAAATAGAACAGTAGATTCAAATAATAGTAAAACAAACTGTATTAAGAATACTCGATCCATACACAATATACCTAAAATTAAATTTTAATCTTTGAATTTTACTGAGATATTCTTTGATGATATTAGTTAGTGCTGCTTGCATTCATCATAATGCATCTCAATGGAAAAATTTATTTATATATCAGAAATTACGTATTTACATAAGTTATACTATTTTAATTTCCCTACATATGCTTACAATTTCATCAATTGCTTATTTTTAATTTTCGGTTAAAAATAGTTTACAAATTTCAACTGATTGTCAAATATTCAACATTTAACAAATAAAATTAACAGTTAACACACCTCAAGAATTTATAAAACATGTATCACGTAAGAAGAATGGGTCTATGTCATTTGTTAAATATATCATAAATTAACATATTACAAAAATTAAATATATTTTTAATTATTTATAAATATTTCATCGATTAAGAATTTAGTTGAGGGACAAAAATTTGATCATTCATAATTAACACACGCTTATTAATAATTGCACTGGCAAATGCTAAAAATAACCAATGTATTTAAATTTTAAACATTAACATAAAACCTTATATTTATATAAACTTATCTGCCTTACAAAAATACGAAGAATCAGATGAAGAATAGTCATTATTTAATAAGGGAGACGCGAACCCGATATAAGCTTTATATCACTGGGACATCAGTATTGTATTCATGGTCATATTTCAGTTTTTTATAGAATCATGATCATGTGGACAGTAAATATTTGATAGACTGACTGATTGACATCCAAAACGACAGTTTTGTATGACGAAAGAAATAATGATCAGGATCATATTATTTTAATTAACGACAATTATATTCCCATTTAATTAAAATAAATGTCAACGTAGTTATTTTAACTAATATTGAAAATAAAGAAATGTGTGTATTATTTCTAATGTAAGCCAATTTTTTTTTCTTTTTAGCTTTTTAAAAAAAAAAAATGATCACGTCAGAAATAGAGTAATTCAACTCTAAACCATTCCTTTTTCTGTGAATAAACTTGTAATCTAATTTATTTCTCATTTTATTTTATGGTCTCCTGCACTCCAAATAACCCACGACTGATGATGAAAAGTAATACATTGTATTCCGGGACATGTAAATAGTCTGTATTTACATTTTGTATGGGAAAAACCTTAACATTCCCACCAGGTAGTTTGACTGTTAATGACAGACATTTTATAACACTCTGTGCTATATCCTTCCTCCTAAAGTTTTAACTATAACACACTCTACCAGTGTGTTTGAACCTCAATTTCATCTGCACTATAATTATGTACATGACTATTTGGCCATGACTTAAGCTAACTATATTTTTGTTCTTTTTTTAAGTTCTGTCTATTTACTTGACTATTAGGCCTATGAACTTAAACCATTTATCTGTAGTCAAGTAATTTAATTATTTATGCAATAATTAACGACTTAGATTTAAAGATATTTTTCATTGTTTTACTAATGATTGAAATTGAGCAATTTTATATGATAAAATAATCCTGGATTCAACGATGGAGATTTAAACTATGCTAAGTGAAACTTTTAGAATCGTTTTGTTATAATATTGATCTCATTATAAATATATTATTATATTTTATCGTCTCATACACTACAATAGCCCACGACAAATAATGATAAGTAATACATTATTTTCCGGGATTTGTAAATATTCCATATTTATGTTTTGTATATGGAAAAAGAACCTTAAAACTTCGATCATGTACACTCATGTCCATAAATTAAGGATAATTCAGAATCACACAGAAATTGAACTCTAAAATAAAAATTTCACCTGTAGAATTATCACACACATCTTGAAGAAGACTATGCAAATTACAGGAAACCACCAGATGGCGCGGATAGTACGTCACAATGACGAGAGTGTAAGAGAGGGTATATAGGAATGGTGGTAAAATTATTCACAGGCGCTTTAAAAGCCTTTCAGTGCAATAACCGCATAGTTATGGCACAAAGGAAGCATTTGGATGATTTTTTACGTGGTAGAATTATCGGACGACTGGAATGTGGACGTACCCAGCTGGAAGTATCCGAGGAACTTGAATCTCCCAGAGTGTCATCTCCAGGCTTAGGCAACGATTCCAAGAAGATGGTAATGCGAGTAGATGTTACAGCACAGGTCTCCCCTGAGTTACAATGCCGAATGAGGACCGGTATTTAGCAGTTGCTGCCAAAAGAAACAGACGGAACACAGCATCAGACCTGTCTCGTCTGCTCTCTTCAGCTACCGGTACGACAGTTTCAAGGCAGACCGTGTACAGACGCTTAGGACACATTGGTCTATATGCTCGTAGGCCTGTCAGATGTGTTCCACTTACCTCAACTCACTGTCGCCTGCGATTAACCTGGAGTAGAGAGCATGCATTGTGGGCACCGCAACAGTGGTCTGGTGTGATGTTTTCCGACGAGTCCAGGTTTAGTTTGCAGTCTGATTCTCGCCGGACTTTCATATGGAGAGCGCCAGATACCCTTTACCACCAAGATAACACCTTTGAACGATACCGTTGCGGTGGTGCAGGATGGCTTGTTTGGGGTGGAATTATTCTTGGTTCCAGAACTGACCTGCATGCTCAGAGTGTAACGATGACAGGCCACATCTATCGGGATGTCATTCTGGAACCACATGTACGTCTGTTTCGGGGCGCCATGGGTACTGAATTTCTGTTTATGGAGGACAACGCGCGTCCTCACCGTGCAAACATTGTAGACGAAGGCCTTCAATTGAGGATATCACCCGTATGGATTGGCCAGCATACTCACCGACTTGAATCCAATTGAGCATGTGTGGGATATGCTTGGCCGACGAATTGCAGCCCGTCAATCCCTCCCACCTGTCAACCGGAACTTGGAGGGCATTGCTTGATGAGTGGTGTAATATTCCCCAAGAACAAATTGATGATTTGATACTCAGCATGCCTAGGCGTTGTAAGGCCTGTATTGCATCGTCCGGGAGACATACTCCATATTAACCATCATACTAACCATGTTTTTGTAAATAGGTTCTTTGAAATTTGCTCCAGGGAGTAAAAATCGCAATTTTTATTAATTATGTCAAACATATAGCATCTTTTTTGCTTTTTTACCTTTGTTTAATAAATAGACTTTACAAATAAGTCAAATTTGTTTTGCTTGTGTCTCTTTTTTTTGCCTGAACTTCATTATCCTTAATTTATGGACATGAGTGTAGTTTGACTGTTAATGAAAGGCACTTTTATAACACGCTATCCGGATTCTTTGTCCAGAAAGCTTTAACTATAACACACATCATCAATGGATTTAAACTTAATTTCATCTGTATGATTGCTACGTATTAGTACCATGAGCTGGTACTAGTATATGATTATAATAGCTGGAGATAGTCATATACCAGTATGATTAAATACTGAGTATTATCATATATATATATATATATATATATATATATGTACTTAGAGTATATACTCAAGCTGGCAACATGAGACCATGACTTAAGCTATCCAAATGTTCTGTTCATTTTTTAAATTTCTATCAGAAATGGCAAATGAACTTAAGCCAATTTGTCCGTATTCAAGTGTTTTAACAGTCTATGTAATAATTAACAACTTGTCTTTTAAATTAATATATTTTAAATTGCTGTACTAAAAATTGAAATTAATCATTGACTCAACGATGGATATTTAACCCAAGCTAACAGAAATCCCCTTAAGAAGTTTAAATAGTTCACAACCTTCTGCTGTAATATTGAGTTTGTTATAAAATGGAATGATTTCTTTGAGATCTTGTATATATTTTTTTTATAATTCAACTGCCCTTTAAGAACATTACGGTTATATTCTTCGTCATCCATTTTTATTCCATTGTAGCCGCCAAACCACATTGTTCGATTTTAATTTACCGCTGCCTTCCCCACACCGATTTGGAGTTGTATTTTGCTTTCTTTCTTCTAACAGTTGTTTCCTGATCGTAATTCAGGCACCATCCATCAGGGAACAAAGAGCATTTACTCGTCAAGCGATTACAAAACAAGCGATTCTGCATTATCGATTCTTTTACGACCCGGCCGTAAAAAACAAAATCCGACTGATGTGTGAAAAGACCGTCCGGGTAATCAGTTTCTTCTGCATCGCGGCACTTGTTGCCCAAGAATCCAATCCCCTCCTCGGCCCACTGCCCACCGGATCACAAAACCGCGAAGAATCAGACGGACGGCACTTTTCCAAACAGATACCTCCCACACCACCAGCCTTTGCAAAAAAAAAATACCGAAGTGATAAAACAAAGCGGCAACAGCAACAACAACATCAAAAAGAAGTCCCGAAAACCGAAAAGAGTTGTCATTGTTTTTAAGTCCACAGGTAGAGGAAACAACTCTTTTTCCATCTCATTTCTTTTTTTTTTTCTGTCCACAACCATCCGCTTGTGGGTTCAAGGTCAAATGCGTGATCTATCGCTTTCCTTTCAGCTGCCAAAAGCCGAGCGATTTTCGCGACAACCTCAAGTCGACGTTCGGAGGAGGAAGAAGAAAAAAAAAAAATAAAAATAAAAAAATAAAAATAAAATAAACTAAAGTAAAAAAAAAAAAAAAGTGCGTCTGTCGCTCAAACGTAAATTTCTTGTGCCCAACCACCCTGTTGTGGGTGCATTGACTTAAAACCTCTCTGAAATAACCTCTGGTGGGACCATTGCACGCTAAAAACGCTATCGCCGGGCACGCGTTCCGGGCAGCGGTTTTATGGTCACGAGTTCTCCCTGCCATGCCACACCACTTTGGGCTGACTCTTCTGTCTTACACATAAAATAGAGACATCGGGAGACCTTATTGTTCACTGTTTGTTATTGTTTTTTTTTTTTTTCTTTTCCATCTCAGTCGGTCGTCTTGGAGATTCTGAACTTTGGTGAACCCGGTTGGCCCAAAGGAGATACCATTGACAGATCGATAAAAATAAACCTCTAATAGTAATAGTCGGACAATAGTCGCATCTGTCTAGATAGTCTTTGTTAGTTAGCATACACATGCATCAAAATCTATCTATTTCTCTCTCTCTCTCTCTGTATATATATATATATCATAGATAGATATAGATAAGCATATAAATATCATATATATATATATATATATATATATATATATATATATATATAGGGTACTCAGATATTTTTGTAAAATCTTTAGCTTTATCCAATAATTAAATTATTTAAATGAATATGAAAAGAATTGAATAGTACCAGTTCTAGGTACGGTTTAATTGTTGCCTGTACCATCAAAATTATTCTTTGTTATAATATGCTCTAATAGAAAGTGTGAAACATTTGAGAGATTGATAAAAATAAACCCATTTACTAGTAATAGTCTGGTAATAGTCACAATCTGTCTAGATAGCTTTGTTATTTAACATAGACATGCATCTAAATCTATATCCATCTATATCTATAACTATCTATCTATCTATCTATCTATCTATCTCTCTCTCTCTCTATATATATATATGCGTTGGAATATAAATTATGTATAGGATCTATATTTTTGCTCTTTAGGGAGAGAAATACTTTTATTCTATTATTCAAAAAAAAAAAAAAAAAAAAAAAAAAAAAAAACAGGATTTTAATATTTCCACGTGTAAAATAAATGACATAATTAATAAAAAAAAAGTAAAGAAATTTCAAATATTATATATGACTGGAAAATACGGGTAAAAACGCATTCCGTAACAAAGCTATGTACACCTCTTATTATATCTACAGTGGCATCTATATTTTTAAAAAAAATCCAATCCTCCAAATAACTATGGCAAAATATTTATACATCTCTACAGAAACTGTAAACCAAATAAAATCTAATTTCGAGTTAATAAAAAAAACATGTTTCTCATCTTAAGACTATGTAAAAATTGTTGTGTTAAAATTACTTGGCAGGTGAAAAGTGGAAGTATGTTGTTACAATTGATGAGGCTTGACTATATACTATCTGATTGCAAGTGTGCAATAGAAAAAAATCGATTAACTACTGATAAACAGGAGAAAAAAAGACCAAAATGTTGGCACAGAGAAAAAAAACAAGGAAAGTTTTGCTAAATGTTTTAGAATTATTATTGATTCTCTTATAACTTTCTTATTATAAAATAAGGAAAGTACTTATTAACTCGTATTATTATCAAAGTTAACTCGGAAAAGTCAAAATTAACTCGGATCATTATCAAATACATGTTTTAACGCCAATTTTTAAGGAAAACACTTTTTCATCAATCACTTTACCTCATCATCTTCATTGTATTAAGTTTTATTACGATAAGAGTTTTAGGGATTACCAGTCATACCTCTAAATCTAATGCTCTATATTTGAAAAAAAAATATGAGTAATGGGACCGGTGTAGAGATTTTCCATTTAAAGGCATCTCACCCAGTTCATCTCACCAGATAAGTTTGCTATGGATTGCAGTGCATTACGGTTTTTGAAACACCCTCTGTATAAGCGACATCCCAAAAGCATTGGATAAATTCTGGAAGATTGTGGAGGAGGAGTGAAATAAAATCAATCTATTATCAATTAATAAAATTATCTTTGTTTTAAAAATACAAATATCTATATATATTCAAGAGGAGTTTGAAATTCAAAACTAGATTATTGCAAATTGTAGAGTTAAAAAGAAAGAAAATTGCTATTTGTATTTAATTCTGTTGACTGTAGCAATTTCTGATTGTGGATCCTCCTGACCCAAAGTAGACTGTGTAAAATATTTGATAGACTAATATTAAATTAATAGTTAAAAGAAAACTAAAAACATGCTTTTAGAGTTAATCAAACTAAAAAGTAAAAAAATGCTAACATAAGAATAAAATGACTGACGAGAAAAAGAATGTCATTGTTCTAAAAGCGTGGGGTGCTCGATATCAATCGTTATCATTTTTTCACTAGTTTCATTCCGAAATGCAGAGTTAATTTAAAAATGTCATACAAAGCACCCCCACGCTTTTTAGAACAGTGACATTCATTTTCTCGTCAGTCATTTTATTCTTATGTTAACAATTATTTTTTACTTTTTAGTTTGATTAACTCTAAAAAAGTTTTTTTAAACAATTAATTATTTTTTACTTTTAGTTTTTTAGTTTTTTTTAAACTATTCATTTATTTTTTACTTTTAGTTTGATTAACTCTAAAAGCGTGTTTTTTTAGTTTTTTTTAAACTATTCATTTATTTTTTACTTTTTACGTTTTTGCTTTTTTTTTGATTAACATGTTTTTTAGTGTTTTTAAACTATAATATTTAAATGAGGTGTAATTGTAATTGTGAGTAAAACAAAGGCTAAATGCGAATATGTCGAGTCAGCCAGGATTCGAACAGGGAATCTCCTGATCGGTGTCAGGCGCGTCATCCATTGTCCCACGTAGGTTTGAATGCCTTTACTGAATACTTTCATTCTACATGGGTTAAATTGCTCTTCATAAGTTAAAATAAAATCTCTAATCCTGGCGATCTTAATCATGATGAGATAATAAACTTATCAAACTATTTTAGCGTCGTCGGTCTTTGATAAGTCTACAACGTTTAAATTAAATCTGATCGTTTAAAGTAGGGCAAAATCGAGCACAAAGAGTCAGTTACAAACAAACAAACAAGCATTCAGGTGAAACTAATATAAAAGCGTATTAAAAAGAATCAACTGTTTTTCTTTCTGAAAGATGCCTGTAAATGTTTCTTTGCAGCTTAAGTAGTGTATATGAGGAGAAACAGATCTCCAGGGGAAAAAGTCAGCTACATACATACATACAAACATACAGGTGAAGCTAATAAAAGCGTATTAAAAACAACCTGCTAGTTATAGCAACAGTTTAATCTCTGTTCAGATTATTATTATTATTATTTATTATATTATTTCATATATATATGCATATATTATATTCAATTGTCATGGGATAAACTTGGAGGTGGGGAACAGCCTATTAAAACATAATTTTTTTGTATAGAAATGTAGAATCGGAAGTAACGTGTTGAGGAACGAACACACTTACAAACGAATTTCTCGCAACAGCCAGACACGATGCCCAAACTGATACCAATCATTTGACGTGTTTCAAGTACTCTAACTGGCAACCGCGATACGACATTCTGTAGAATTTAACAGACTAATAAAAACAGACATTTTTAATAGCATTAGTTGGTCCTTTTAATCATTCAAAACTTTGATAGATATATAAAAAATTCTTAAACATTTAATCATGTTTAAAAATTTCGTAATTATGATACGTTACAATGTGCCTTAATCTGAAGTTGTCTGTCTATAAAACAAAGTTTTAAATTTAGATTTCCATCATAAAAAATTCTTGCCATAAAAGAAATTAAAGGAACATTCTCTTGAAACTTTATTTCTGTGTAAGGAATTTAAAATAAGAGCTTAAATATAATTTCGAATGATTACAATTGGTTTTTACAGTTTACGGGTTGCATTAAAATAATAAAAATAATCGAAGTTTATGGTTACTTAAAATTTGGATTAAAGTATGAACAATCACCAACTAACTACAATGTTATTTAACTTTGGTTAATAATGTCAGTATTTTTTTTTAAATCATTGTCCTTTATTTCTATCAATTATATGGCAAATATCAGTTCGAACCCATTGATTTCAATGCTGTGAAATTTATTAAATGTTGTTTTTCTGTAGTTAAATTAAAAAGTTAGAGGAAAAAAAACCATATTTCGGTGAAGTATCTTGCAATGGTCTGTTGGATACTAGAATAAAATTCTGTTAATAAACCAACAAACACTTATTACAAAAAGCTCGTTTTTTTATTTCTGGAACATTGTAGGCTTCTATCAAATCTTTGTGCTACTCATCATACAGTATATAAAAAAAAATAAAGGAGAAAAAAAAAAACTTACACGATCATCATGGTAGTTACAAATTTGGTGCTGCCATCTATTATTATTTAATGTGTACATTTTAAAGAACTTTTTAAAAGATTTCTTCATTATATATATATATATATATATTAAGGATGCCATGTAAGAGAAAAACTTGGATAAAAATCTGCTTATTTATTTTAATTAGTACAGCTATGTTCTTTGAATTTAAATATTTAGATAAGTTTTATCTCATAATATATATAATTATAGAATTAATTGACACAATGAATAAAAACATTTATTCGAATTTTCGATAATAATTTGCATGATTTAAATTTCTTTCACCTCTGTTTGAAATATAAATATATAAAATAATATTGAACTAGCATTGATTTCATAATCTGGTATTTTAAAAGATAATTTAGTCAAAAAAAAAAATTTCATTTTTATGGATTAATTAAATAATTATTGAAGCAATTTTTTATCAAAGTTAAGCCTTCAGCTATGTAATTCCGTAATTACATTGAATAATGTTTATTTATTTTTTAAAAGTTGAGGGACAGATTTACTTATAAATAATATCTTTATTAATTCTATTTTAATCGTGCTGCCATCTATCGTAGTAAATACAAACTTATTATTTTTAACGAAGATAAAAAATATGACGTGAACTTCAATAATTAATATGGATGCAAAACTTATTTATTAAAGTTTTTGACATACATACTTATATGGCCTTATAAATAATGAAAGTAATATTTATTGCTTTTTTTTTGATATCTTGTACTAATCCCACAAATTTTTATTGAAAACCTTATGAAAGTTTTCATTAAAAATTATTAAAAATACCATTTAATGTGGAAATTTTTTTTTTAAATTCTAAATTCTTAGAAAAACAAAATATAGATATTTTTAAGTTAAGTCTTTTATTAATTATTTGACTAATTACTGTTTGTTAACATTTCCTTTGCTCCATTATGATTTAATTAAACTAAATGAAATTAGGTGATTGCTTAGAATTCATAATTCTTTAATTAAAGGTAATTTTATGACCTGAAATTGTTAATACTTTCTACAAAGCTCATTGCAGTTACTGCTTTCAGAAGCAATTTCGATGTCGATTGACGATTGGGCATCGTATGCAAATCATCTCGCTGCAATAGTCAGGCTGACGGTGGAGTTTTCCTGGTTTCTTCCCATGCGACATGCACATTCAGGGAAGTTACTACTTAAAATCCTACCAAAAAGAAATATTTTCTCTGAACAATCAATAGGCTGTTCGTGATATACTATAAGTAAGACCATTTACGTCACAAATATACCCCTCAACAGAGGAGTAAGGATAGACTTTTAGATGTAGCGGCGGGTATTTGAATATGATATGGGAGTAAACTCTGAAAATACACAACATGTCGTGATGGGCTTACCCACGATATCGAGTCTCCTCGTTTTTGAAAGGGTCTACTGATGAAAACACTTGACTTTCTGATCGATGAAATCTGACCAACAGCAGGCCAGGAACGTACTTTTACTATTAGACCCGAGTTAGGCATTAATTCTCTATCAATATACAAATATTCAATGTTTTCCAAAGTACACTAATCAAAAGTGGTTAAATTTCAAATTTATTAAATAATCGATAATATCGATTTTTATGATAATCGATAATCGATATGCCAATTTCGCCCTTTAATAGGAACAAAACGGAGTCTGTTGGTCAAATGATTAACGCTCTGACGCTCGGGGCCTTAGGCTTCGGATTCGAGTCCCGGCGCTGCCATGTATGTTTGTAGTTGTCCGGAATCCACTATAAACCATAAGTTCCGATCTAATATGAGTGTAGGATGTTGGGCGTAGGGAGTGGAAACCTCTACCCTTAAAAAGAAAAGATCTCCGGTCTTGAAATCTGACAGTAGGCCTTGGTCCACTATGGAGCTGTTGTGCTAATGAAGAAGAAGAACAGAAACAAAATTGTATTTGCACTTAAACTATATTATTGCCTGTCAATTTAATATTATGAAAGTTAATTACATATTCACATTATTTTAAATAACTCCACAAGATAAATTTGGTTTTGCTGGACCTGGTTTCTTAAGATTTTCTGCAATCCCTTCTTTGAATTTATGCTTACCATTTCAATACCTGCCACAGCAACGTTTCCTAAATTTCTTCGTTTCCTTTCATGTTTTTATTTTATATTCGAATTTATTTTATATTCTCCTGGTCTGCTGGGGGTCAGATGCTTTCATCGATCAGGAAGTCAAGTGCTTTCATCAATTATTGGGGAAATCAGACCCTTTCAATAAAACGAGGAAACTCGATATCGGTTTATAAACACATCACGACATGGTGTGTGTTTTCAGAGTTTACTCACATATCTTATACAAATGCACCCAGCTACATCTAATAGTTCATCCCTATTCCTCTGAATTTTATATTCGAATATATTATTTTTATATTTTAATTTATATCAATTCGCTCTATTGATTAGCTACATGAGAGAAAGATTTTACGTTTTTTTTTGTGTACCACGTTAACGAAATTATAATTGAAGCTGTTGATAGGACATGGGACGCTGTTTTGAATACTGCGATGTCATTTATTAAAAAATAAATTCATTGGTATATCGTCTTTAAGATCATACAGCATTTTCGGTCCTTTGAATTAACGAACAAGCGAGGATTATTGTGTAATTTGTACGCACGTAATTATACGCACAGTATAATTGCGTGTATAAAAATTTGGCAGTATAATTATTTAGCAAATTTCATTGTTCACTTCTTGTCTTTAAAAATTGCGTAAAATAATGAAGATCATTGTTTCTTAGAAATTGCTTTCGATGGCTTCACAGGAATAATTGCGCAGTTTTTTTTTATGAACTTAATTAAGAACTTTACATGCTACCCTATTGATTTAGTAATTTTAAATTCATTATAGGCTGCAGAGGAGTAATGTTTCATTTTTTATTGTGTATATATGCGTATACATTTCAACTCGATTACATAAGTTAACTTCATTACATAAATTATTTATTCTTGGAAAATTAAATTATTCTTCAATTTCCACACGTTTTAATTCTTTTCTTTAAGGATGACTTAATTTTCAAATTTCATTTTTGGTTATAGGTTTTTTTTTTTTTTGCCAATTACTTATGTTCATTTATTTTACAATTCCTTTGCAACTACATTGAGCTTCGTGGAATAACTAGATTTAAAAAAAATCGCTGAAATAACGAATTCATTAAATAAATGTGGTTTGTAATAAAATCTGCAATGCACAATTTTTTTAAATTTATGATGTAATAATGGGTAGGATAAAAATAGTTCATTTTCAATTATAAACTCTTTTGCTGTTATCTTGTAAGAATAATTAATTAATTTTTTTAATTAAGAATAAAGTTGCACGAATTATATAAAATGAAAGAATCTTTATCTAAATATATGTAATATAATGCAGTTCTGTATAATGTTAGATTTAAAAACCGCTATTGTATATTTTTTAAATCTAAAATTTCTCTTTTGCCCATGTCACAAACTTAGTATTGCAAATCTTAAAATATCTTAAGTGAAGTATAGTTATTTTTGTATTTATTTAATATGAAGCACTTTTAATTCCATAGTACATAATTCGAAATACTGTTCAGTCACTAATACATAAACTTTATAGCTTCTTATAGAGTGTTTGTTCAAATTTTATGAACAGGTTGTTGATTAAAAAAGTTTGACATTGTCAAGGACATTCAGGATAGACCTTATTTTATATATTTATATATATCAGAATAAGATTACAAATTTATTTTCTATTCTTATTTTGAATTTTAATGGATAGCTGGATGCATTTGTATGTCGTATTGCAGAAAACATGGAGAAATTCCAATCAAGTAGTCACACTGTCGATATATGACTCATTACCATGGTCACCAATGTAATGGCCCCTAATATTTGTTTTCTTGAACACTAACTGGTTTAGTCTAGCAATGGACCAAGAATGGGGAATTAAAGATAAAAATTAGTTTTATATATTAATAGTAGAAATGCTTTAAATGCCGACAACAGCAATAACTTAAAATAGATTTTGTGCGCAAAACTAAAGAAATGTTTAAATGTAACTTTATTTTGCAACTATTATTTGCAAGCAATAATACAGAAGTTTAAGATTTTTCGCATATGCTTACAATATGCATGTGCATAATGTAAGGGTGTATTCACAGCATGTATAATGTAATTATTTGTGCTCTTTTAAACAAAGCTGTACCAACAACCTTTTGCTTCACTGTTTCCAACAATAATATCGCTTATTGTATATATGTGTTACCATGGTTTATTTATATATAGATGTTTATGGGGATTACTACTACTACTACAACAACACCACATCCCATAAATGTGCCTAGAGCTGAGATGTCCCTATACAGTTTGGGAATGATATGTGAGAGAAATCTGATTGGGCTCCGTGATGCTTTCACAGTCATATGAGACTGGCGGCTTAGAGTGGATTTCGAACCACTACAAACATGCATAGCATAGCCAGGACTCAAACCCGAAACCTGTGGCACCGAGATCCAGAGCTCTAGTCACTCTGCCATTCAGGTCCCGGTAGGATTTTCAAGGGTTAGCAAAGCTATCACAATTGCCGTCGAGTCTTTCCGTTCCTGAAAGCAGTGACAGCAAAGGTTGTTGCCAGCTAATTCAACTCAGTTCCAACTACCGTCGAGACTTTTTTTAATTAATTTGAAATTTCATAAAAAAAATTGTATATTTGTGTGTAGTCTTCTCGTGAAGTCTTTTTTTATTTCTTTAGTTATTCCCCTTCTCTTTTCAAATGTGCTAGTAATGGCTATCTCTTGGGGCCGGAGGACAGAACGACTAGAGCTCTGGCGCTCGGTGCCACAGATTTCGGGCTCGAGTCCTGGCGGAGCAATGGATGCTTGTAGTTGGTCCCGGTCTAATATGATTGTTAATAGTTGGGCAGATAATATCCCTTAAAAATGCATCATCATCTCCAATCTTCCCAGCACACAGACGGCCTTGGCCCACCATGGGGTTTGCTTTGCCCCAATGAAGAATGGTTATCTTAAAAGTAGTGCGTTTTTAATTTAAAAAAATCAAACCAGTTCAAGGAAATAACGCATTTAATGATTAACATATTTAAATCAAGAAATGCAGACATATAATATAAATTAGGTAACTTTCAACCTTCAATTTGCACACTTAGATTTCGGCATGCATATAATGTTGGGTGTCATCAATCAAAATTAACTTTTATGCATATTCGCTGGAGTTCCACCTGAGTCCTTGTGACAGTGCAAATGAGTGACACATGATGCGAGTTTCAATGATTGCAGCGTGTCCCTTCCATTAGATATTCAACCCATGATGTCTGTGCTAAAATTCGAGTAGATTTCAAGTGAGCCAAATGAGATTGTTTTTACCGTTGCAATATATTCTTATTCTTTAGTGTATGAGAATAGAAATATATTTGATTATAATGCAATTATTTAACAATTAAGTTTTAAAAAATGGAGAATTAAGTTTTCAATAAAACAGCTTGAAGTTTAGTGTGTGTCCGGAATTCAGATCTTAACCTGAAAAGCGAATTGATCTGGAAGTAATCATGTCTACGCTGGTCATGGACATTAATGTAGAGGCTAAAAGGTTATTCTAGTAGATTTGAGAAAGTGGGGAATGTTATCAATTCTTCAGATATCAACATCGGTTATCATCTGAGAGAGTGCATACATCTTATTATAAATGGAGGAAGTTTATTCATGCAGCTAAATGAAAACGTTACACTCAGTTAGCCAAGTTTACTGGTAATATTTTTTCCTTTGAGGTAGCTTATTATGTTTTTAGAAATTGCCACTACTAATATAATTATAATGCAATTATTTATTTATTCAATGGTTTGAATGTCCATTATACAGCATTCTAGCATTTTAATAAGTATAGGAGAAATAATATGCTATAAATACAATACAGGGGCCTGATGGCCGTGTAACTAGCGTTTTGCTGCAATGTGTTTCCAAAGGGTGGGTTCCGGCAGTGCCATGGATGTTTGTAGAGGTTCAACAACTTTAAACCGTAGGTCTTGGTCTAATATGATTCTAGAGCGTTGGAGTACGCAAACGACCTTGGCCCACTATTAGGGCTATTGCGCAAATGAAGACTGCACTGATATTACAATTTTCAATATTTCAAGTAATTTACGAATGCGTACGTACTTATTTAACTATCGTTCTTTAACTAAATAAATTTAGTAACTTAAATAATTGCTTATTAACGGAATGTTTTCCCCGTTGCTATTTCGGAAATCATCTCTGGTTATAATAATGACAAGTGTATTCGAAATAGAGTCAAACAGATTCCAAATGTAAAACACAGGTATTTCATGATGACAACATGTTACCAGAACTTCTGACAACTACGTTTATAATATGGATTATAATTTAGTAATTAAAGTTCATTTCATCCCTAGCAGTCTTGTATGGATTATTATTTATTCATTTATTAACTTTAACTTTTTTAAACTTTTTATTAACTAATTATTAACTTTTGGGCAAGAAATGAGGAAATCCGTGGATTGGAACTCTTCCGTGGTTTTACTAAAGCCATTTAAAAGATATGCTAATAGGTTTTACATCAATGATATCTTCATTTTTGTGCAGTATATGATTTCTAATGTTATTTTCTCATGTATTATAAATGTGGGTTAATTATTTTTAATGCAACTTAAGAAAAGTTATTTGAACGCCCGAAATCGTTCCTCAGCTAAAATTTTCCAACAGTTTAGAGGGTTCTTGGAAAATGCTTCTTTCCAAATTCACCCTATTAGATAAAAAATTAAAACCATCTGTGCTTTTATGCAGTTGAAGTTCTTTGCAAGTAAAATCAAAAGGCACAAATAGGTCTTGTGGTCATAGTATGTTTCATTTCATTAGTTCGAATGGCTTAACTTATAAAACGAAAGATTTATTGAACTTCTACAGACCATGATGACCAGAAGGGAGTATTTAAATGTATATACCAAACTGCAAGTCTTGTCAGTTGTTTGTAAGCCAAGTAATAAGCCCTATAAAAGCTTGTAATAAGCCCTATGTAAAGCGTTGATCAGCCAATTGCTGAAAATTTGTGGTAGGTTGTAGAGGTAAGTGAAGGCTTTGTCGACTACTTTTTTACGGATGCTTTGTTGACATTATGGATGTAGTTTAATAATAATGAGGGAAGGAGTGTATCAGCAGTTATTTATTGAACAGTGGAGCCATATAGTCATTTATAACAATAGTCGTTAAATTTTTTTTAGCTCGCGACACTCTTTCAAATTTAAAAATCTCCAATGTCCAGTATCGACGTGAAAGCAAACTATGAAAACCCCATTTTATGAAGTTTATACAATGCTTATGATTTTTATAAATTAAATAAACCATCTTTGAATAAAAATATGCATTTATAATCACAAGAACTAAAATTTAGTAAATGGACTTTGTACATAAAATTGTAAAAAAAAAGTTAAGGAAAAATAAATAAATCTAATATGTTAATAAACCTAAAACAATGAAACGATTTCATATAAGTTAGATCTTAAAATAAAAATAAAAGGTTAAAAAGGAGAATTTTTCCAAATTTTTTTCATCATCCCTGTCGGGGGGGGATTGGGAACTCCACTTTAAGAATCACTGCTCTATAGTGTTGCATGGCATTTTCGTGCCAATGTTAACTGAGATTCATCGACATAAACTCTATAGTCAGTCATCATATAGTCATATAGTATGCACTATTTCATTACGGAACAGGAAGTATGAATATAAATATAATAACAAATGAATTTACAAGAATGCCAATTTCTAGCGCATGTAGTGTTGGTGTATACCACGAGTAACCTACTGCGTCTTATTGAAGGCATCAGTACCGTTTCTAGGTTCTTTCACTCTTCAAAAGAAGATCTATCACAGTCTATCATTTTGTCTGATCGATGTATGCAGATGGATTGGCGGGAAAATTTTTTATTAAAAAAATCAAAGGAAACATAATACAAAATATTTTTAATAATATAAATAATTAATGATACATCATAGAAAACTAAGTCACGATATGCATTAATCACAAAAATACTGATTGAAGTTACATAATGACACAATAAATAACTCAGTAGGAAGAAATACACACAAATGGTTTATACAAAAACGTTGTTTAAAAGTACATAATCCAGTTCATGTAAAAAAAAAAAATTTCATTCTGAAATATCTAAAAATATTAAATACATTTTAAGTAGAATGCTAGATACAAAAATTTGTTCGCAACATATCAGAAAAAACATTTACTTTTAGGACTGAAAAAGAAAGTCAATAAAATCTTAAATCTCAAAAATTAAGTCACAAAAATTGATCACAATAAGAAATACTATTTTTCCTCTAATATTTGTTTACTAAACTAACTATAAAAACAATATAAATATTAATTCGTCAATCGAAATAAGATTATTTTATAACATTTTTCAAAAGGTTTAAATGTTATAAATAAAAATTAAATATAAATTTACGAAAATCATGTTTTTTATAAACTGTAGTTACTATCTAATTAGAAAAATAAATCATAATTAAACAGCATATTACATATAAATAATTTTGTATGTTATATAGAATAATAAATATTTTTGTATATAATTGAATTTTTATAAAATACAGTGGACAATTGAATCTGATAAAGATTTGTGGATTTTATTTCATTGAAAATTTTAGAAATGTTTAGGAACCTTAAGATATACGAATATTTAAATTGGGCCTGAACCTAGAAAAGCCTGATGGTTAGCGCGCTGGGCTTTACTGCTGAGTAGCAACAGTTCAACTTGACTAAAGAACCGAACCAAAATTTCCGTATCTTTGTAGACATGGAAACTTTATATCAGAAAGTCTCACCAACAAGTTTGAAGAGGTGTGAACCCCCTTTCTAAAGAATCCAACTCTCATATTCTGCTTTTGGGGGCTGAGCATGTTTATTCGAAATAGCGATGACACCAGGACCCAATGTATCCAAGTGATGCATCAAACGATGTTTCAATGGAAAAGGGGTTCAACAGGTTCATTGGCAAAGAAAACGTCGCTACAATGTAAGCCCAAATGCCCTTCAAATGAAAAAAAGCTGATATATATTGCTGAAAATAAATATAAAAAAAGACAGAAATGGCGTCAATGTTTAAAATTGATTTGAATAAAACTTAATAATAATTGTGAAAATAAATAACAGTCTACAATTGATTGCATTGTTGAAAATACTGGTATACTCGATGACTATTAGCCATTCTGATGAGAGAAAGTTTGGTTCATAATCATTTTTCCAAAAGACAAATTATCCTGCATTAAATCACTTATTTGCATGAAAGTGTTTTTATATAAGGCACGATTAAGTATATGTATATCTAGACACACGTATAGTAAATATTTACATCACCATTAAAACTGCATAGTGTTTGGAAATCCCAGCAAAGGCACCGTTTACCGATTGTCTTAAATAATTTAGTAAAACATTTTATATAAGTCATCACAAAATATTTTGTTAAAAAGGTAATTTCTTTATGGCTTTCCTGCTTTAAAATTTTTTTGCTATAAAGTTTGGCACTGCTCCTTTTTTAAGCATCTTAAAATTTGAAATTACAACAAATTGGCGGGCTAACAGCAATTTATCAATTCTGCTTGCATATACTGGATATAGGACATCCTCTCTTAAAGATGAGAAATTCTGGACGGTTTGTGATTGGAAAGACTTCTTGAAGCACCTACATAATAACTTAAAAATCAAAAATCCTTTTTGTGCATAATAGCATGATTACGCTGGTTCTTCATCATCAATGATGACTTTGCTTTGTAAGTACGTTGCCATTTCTGTCATCAAAGTCACTGTGCTGTAGACAGTCTGACAGTCTCTGACAGATCTCCTGGAGCACAAAAGGTTGGTCCATGAGTAGCTCGTTTAAGATCTGCGAGATGGAGTCTGTGAAGTAGGAATTGCTGTCATCGTCATCATCTTGACTTTTCATCGACATGATGCATAACCTGAGGATGCAGAGGAGTTCTCTCATGTTGGAACCTAATGTCTTGGCACTGAGTGGTAAGCCGTCACTGCTGCATGCTTCGTCAGCATACTTTTCATGTTGCTCAGGTATAAAATATACATGGGCTGTGTGATTAAGTACAGATGTGTAATACATTCGAAATACATCTACAGGATCCCGATTCTGAAACAGAAAAAATATGTATTTTAAATCAAAGACTGGAATCCATCTAAAATTTTCACTTTACCATGTGTAAATTTTTATCATATCCACTACAGAATTCGAACATGTGATGCTAAGTAATAATTAACATCTTTTTCATAGTAAATGCCTTAGAGTTTTCTGCTATGTTTTTAAAAATGTTAAATCATTAGTAATTTCCTTTACATAAGCACGTTTTTCGTTATTTAGGCCTACAATATTATTATAAAAATCTTTTCTAGCTGATTCAACGATCAATTTTAGGTTAATTGATCCTTTACAGTAAATGTGATTTCAACGCTATCACATTTTACTGCAAAAGTCCCTCCTACAAATGTTTTTTTTTTTTTTTGTCAAAACGTGTATAATCATAATTTATATTTTAATGCATCCTATTCAGATTTCAATTAATGTACATTTTTTTCTATTAATTCCTTTAATCACGTGTACTTTATTTTCCATGAATTGTTTTGGTAGATGCCATAACTTCTTTACTAGAACAACATCCCTATTCTCGCACAAATAAAATAACAAACCTAATAAATCAAGAAAAAAGTTATTTTTAATGTATTTCAGGAATGTGTGGTTGAACTTCTTATAATGAATAAAAACTAATAAACGAAAATAAATATTTATTTCTATACGAACATATGTAATCGTCTAGCAGAATGTGATAAAATGAGATTTGTGATTTTTTATGTTTATTTTTAAATTCTCTTTCTCTATCTATCCATCTATATATATATATATTTAGAGAAAGAGAATTATACTGCATAATAGTATGTATGTAATGTAGTTCATGTAGTATAATTTTGTGTCAAGATATCATAAGTATATTTTTATTTCTTCGTGACGGATTGAAAATTCATGCTTAATTTAAACAACGAAGTCCTTAATGTTTCATTATTTTAATGTAAACTAAAATATAGGAAAATCTAAAATTTTATTTCATTACTATTTACACCACGCTAAAAACATTTTAATTTTTACTCCTATTTAAAATTGCATTGTTTTTATGTTTTTACTTCATATATAAAATAGTTACATTAAGATATGCACATTAGAAATAAGCTACAATTACTTATGCTGTTATAAAAATTTTAAATAAAACTAATATGTTTATTATATTAATACTTACTAATAAATCTTCAGCAATAGGAACTATAGCGACAAGAGGTAACTTGAGTGAGGAACAGTCATGAATGACATTCTAAAAAGAAAAATGATTTATGAAATATGACATTATGTTTACCACACAAGTAATCGGAAAACGTTTGGAAAAAAAAAATAAAACAGATTTTAAAAATGCAATTTAAAAAAATATATTGTTGTATGTCGATATATGTTTAAATATCAGCTTAAGAAATCCATATTTTTGCTTTTAAAGGAATGCTTAATGAACGGCAATAAAATTTTACATATGTAAACCATTTGTTTGAATTTTCCTGAATCTCTAAATTATAATAATGCAGTTAAATCGATTTCAACCACAGATTATCGTAATTATATTAAAGCTAAAAAAGTGAAATAACTTATATTCTTACATATTTTTTTTTTTCTATTATTACATTTTTGGAGACATCACGAATCTCTAATTAGGACAACATTATGTTCACACATGATGAGAATATATAATATTGTTTAAGCCAATATACAAAAGCTATGTAATGTGTAAGCCAATATACAAAAGCTATGTTTTGTATAACAATTAATATCTAAAAGCTATATAAACAAAAAAAAAAAATGAATCAGATTTAATTCAAGATACGTTTAAATTAGTTACGTAACACATGAATTACTTAAAAATGAGATATTGTTTTATCTGAATACATCTTCAAATATTCTGAAATTAAGTACATACAATTATCGTAAATGTTAAAAGTCTTAAAATTCTTGAATTTTAATTGTAGAAATCGGAATCCACTTTGAACCATATGTCCCGGTCTAATAAGATCGTAGAGCGTTGTGGGAAAAGTTTTTTGCGTCCGTAGCATATCTTCAAAGCTACATGTGCCCCTTGGGTAGTGCTAATTGAGTAACAGTGGTGCAACCTTTGCCTATGGTATAAATATTAACTTCTGTTTTGCCAGCTGCACTAGAAACAATAACAACAATTGTAGAAATTACTGGTAAAAATAACGATACTTTAAAAAAAGGATCTTTACTATAAAAATAAGAATGTATCTTCGAAAAATCGTTAAACAAATTACAATTTAACTGAAAAATTGTTTGTGATAAAACATAAGACTTTAAAAAACTCTTATATCAGGAAATAAAAGAAAAATTATTTTCTTGTTTTCAATTCTTAGCTTGTTGAATATTTTCTCTGCAGTAACTTTTTTTCAGCACCGTGTTTCTTGCATGGGTTTTACCAGTTTCATTATATAATTTCAATCAAACAATTATATTCCAAAATGTCAACAAAGTCATTCACAATAACGATTTCACCAATTCAAATAAATGCTAGCATGCTTCCATTTTTAATTGCTTGAATAATTTTGGAGGAAAAAAAAAACGATCTGCTTCACTGACTTTCAACAAGACAGAATAATAATTTTGACTATAATTAGCACCATGAAATTAAAAAAAAAAAAACATCTCCCATTTAAGAGCAAATATCTTAAAGAAGATATTCCCACATTTTATTACAAACAAGAGCATTTATTTAATAATTCTTCATTTCAGCAATTTTTTTTAAATCTAGTTTTTCCACATGCAATGAAAAAAATTAATCAATTAATTCAGCTAATTTCCCCATTATTCTTACAATTTTTTTTTTATGTTCGTGTTCCTTAGCGATAAAAACATTGGTTTAATTTCAACAATGCAATAAACAAATAAAGAATTTTTAGATTAGTATTAAGAAATTAACTTATTTTTATAACAGTTCACTAAATTTTCTCATTATTCTATGTAAGAATCTCTCTTTTAAGTTAGTGTCCATCTATTAAGAAACTTATTGGGAAGAATATTCTTTTCAAGAATTGATTATTCTTCGGTGAATTAAAATTATACGAAGTGAAAGTATTTTAGAAAAAAAAAAAATCTTCATTCTATATAAGGTAAAGTATTCTTCAGATGTCATATGGCATTTTGCAGAAATCATATAAATGCATACAGTTTTTGAGAAACATACATAGACTGTAAATAATGATTTTAAGCACAATTCTTATAGATCCTATATGGCACCAATATTCTTATAAACGAACATAAAAAGTCTGATAGTAAGTATCGTATACAACGATTTTTGCAAACACAATTCTGATAATAATGCATTCATAACAATAATATTATTTTTAAAAGATACATGTCTTATTTTACATTAAGTAAATGTATTTTATATTCTTATTCAAGATAATAATTAAATCAGTATTTCAAGTACTCTATAAGAAAAGTAATTTTAGATATCCTTTGGTTCTACATTTTACAAAAAAACACTCAAACGCCCCCAGTTTTTGACAGCACAATACTTATACATCGTAAGCTCAATACTTGGTACTAATATTCTTCTAAATGAAAGAATATTTCCTCAATATTCTATTCTCTTTACTGAGTTTATGTACTATGGTGAGGATTATAAATAAGGATTTTTACAAGAACAATCCTTATAAAAAACATATATGCAACAATATTCTTCTTATAAAGCATATATTTCCTATTCTTCAACATTAAAAATAACCTCTTTTATATATAATCAAAATATGTAATCAAATGATTAATAATCAAAATATAGGATTAGATCAAGATTAATAATCATAATATATGATTAGATGAAGATTAATAATCAAATACTCTACAAGAAAAGCTTTTTATTGTATCCTTTGGATCTACATTTTTAAGAAGTCACTTGAAAATGATTTTTTGTCAAAAAAAAATGTCACTATTTTAAGTCAGTTTTTCGCAAAGGCAGTAAATAACGATTTTCGCAAGCATAATACTTATGCTTGGTACTAATATTCTTCTTAATGAGCGAATATTTACTCATTTTCTATGTGAAAAATCTTTATAAACTTTAGGTACTATGGTAAGGATCATAAATAATGATTTTAACAATCCTTAAAAAAACATACCAACAATATTCTTCGTATAAAGCATATATTTCCTATTCTTCAATATTAATAAAATTTGTCTTTATGTCGAAAATAATAATCAAAATATAATTTTATTTTCAACAAGATACTCAATAAATAAAGCAATTTTTAGACGTCCTTTGGACCACATTTTGTAGAAGTCATCCAAAATGTATGGGGCTTTTGAGAAATACAAAGATCGTAAATAACGATTCTTTACCCTTCATATATTTTGTTCCGGTGTTAAGTGGAGGAATTAGGGAATGGCTTGTAGCACTAAAATTCCATTGTCTTTGATCGGAGTGACGTCATTGCCAGACGTTCGCTTGTCTTCAGAGCTTCCTGTGCGAGTAATTTTCACACAATATGGTTGTCTACTGCACAGAAAATGACTGTATGGGAAACATTTTAAAAAAGAAAATATTTTATATTTTAGTAACTGACTGTATAATTTTTTTTTATCTTTCCAGTGTTTCGAACTTTTTGAAATTCGTTCAAAATGTGCAAAGTTCAATGTTCTCTTTTGAATTTTCGTTTAAATGTCTTTTCTCTTAAAAATACTTGCATTACTTTTGTATCTTCAATAAAAATTATGAAGCTTTATTAATTATAATTCGACACATTCGAAATTAAAAGTTATATCTTTTATTTACAAAATGGTTTCAGAATAATAAAATGTGTTTTACTAATTACCCAAAATTGATGCTTGTGTCTTTGATCACATATAAAGCAAACATTTTGTTTATTTTTCAAACATCTGTAGTGCTATTTATTACCCCTCTATTTTCTTTGCAATTTTCATAGATTAATATTTGGCAGAATGATTTGTATCTTTACCTTGTTCGTAAAGCTCTAGTATGATTTTCTTTAATAAAAAAATTAAAAGAAAAAAATACAACTTATATAGCAAAGGTTCTTTTTTTTTTTTTCTGATTCAAATATTATTTTTTTCTTAAAACCCACTTATCAAATAATAATAATAATAATAATTATTTTGTGGAATATTAAAATGAAGTTGTCATGAGCGAAAATTTATTTCAAATTTTGCAATTTTCAGTTATAGTTTTCTCAACAATGAAATATATTGTGTCATTTAGTAAGCCAGACAATGAAAGCTATAACCTATAGTTTCAAATAAAATTAAGTTGCTTCTTTACGAGAAAATATTTATGTTTTATTGACAGAAAAAGAATTCGTTTATATGAGTTAAAGAGCATTTAACTGTGATTCTTATAACCGCAATTAAACATTAAAATTCATATTTTAATCAGTTTTAAAAATAACGTAATTTTATTTTTAGAATAATAATTTCTTTGTAATTCTAAAAATTTATTATTTTAAAACATTCGTTTATTATAAATTAAATTTTTTGAATATTTTATAATATAAAATTGGTTGTAAATTATTTTAGAGTAGATAAATAATAATCGTCTGCCAATTTTGTTTCCAACGAAATAAAAAACAATTTGTGTTTTGCCATTTGGCAATTTTTTGTTTTCTTTATCGGTCAGACGATTGTTCTGAGAGGCTTCTATATTTTAATATCTACAAGATGCTTCAGGTAGTTTTTTATTCCATGAAATGAAATGTATTGTATGTTTATTAAATTTATTTAAGTTTTTTTTAACGCATTCTTCAGAAAAATTTAGAAGTAAATCTATGTTCAAACATAAATTGATTCTTTTCAATGGTGAGTGTTTATTTTCAGTGATATTTAAGACAATAAATGTTCCAAAAACGTGATGTATTATAGATTAATAACCTTTTGTGATATCAAAAAGTATTATTTTACTTTATATTTTTCGTGAAACCTTTTGCATTTGTCTATTCTAAATCATAAAAATTTTTTAACAGAATAATAAATTTAATGAATATGCCATATAATGTGAAAAATTTTAAAAACTTTTTTTAAACACGCATATTTTTATAATTTTGTGTGCAAATATCCTATAATTAAATTAAATGTCTGAATTGCCCCAAACAGTTTTTGAAAAAAAAAAAATTCTGTCTGTTGCAATTTTAATATTATTTTCTAATTAGATTATTCTGAACAAAGGAATATTATATTCAAAATAAAAATTTAGCCGATGGTTTTAAATTACACAAAATAGAATTCATGAAATGTTATTTATTTGGATGCACTGAAAGCTAATTTAATTTTTTAAAAATGAAAACAATTGTAAAAATTATTAATTATTAGTTTCATTTTATCAAAATTATTTATCATTTTTATTGAATTTATTTTGGAATTAGTGTAAATGCACTAAATAGTATTTAAAAAAATTCTTCATTAAAATTTTTATACAGATCGCTTATTGAAAAATAATTTTTAAAATAAATATGAAAAAAATTAAAATTATTTTTATTCGCATTATTTTGTTTACTCTCAAAATTTATTTTTGTTAATATTATTTTTATTAATTTATTAATATTAGTACTTTTATTATTAAAATTATTCTTATTTTTATGGATACATTCTGATAGATACCTTTTCTTCTTAGCTACTAAATATTGTAAAATATCAAAATGTTTAGTTTCTTATATTAATAAGGAACTTTAAATGCATATTTATTAAAATTCTTATTCTTCAATACAGATATAAATTAAAAGAAACTACTCGACTCAAAGGTAGCAATAAAAAATAAGTTAAATACTTTTACAGCTTTATATAAAAATATTGGTGAATAAGCTTATTAATTTGAAAGTGTATGCATTGTTATAAGAAGTACATTTATTGCTCAAAATTATAATTTTAATTAAATTATGCATATACGCATATTAACTATAGTAGGAACATTTTTATGCATAATTCTTAATTTTACAATGTATAATAGAAATATTATTGTAATAAAGAAATATTATTTTACAGAAAATATATTTTATTATTTATGCAAAAATATACCTTATTAAAAATTTTAAAAATTACTGAACAGAATGTATCTATATGGATTCTATACTATTAATTGTTGTCGGTCTGTATATATCGAAAAATATCCTTCTTTAATAGTATTACCTTTATAATACTCTTTTAATCTTTATATATTTGGAAAAATTAAGAAATCAACGAATACCGAAAATCTTGGGATTTTAAAATAAGATTATGTGAGATTAGTTACAAATTATTTATTTGGAACACATTAGAAAAATCAGCAATGGTCCGTCACCAAGCAACAATTTACTGATGTTATAATTACGATCTCTAATTTTTAGTTGCCTTTTTAAAATTCGAATAATAGAAAACTGACAACAGAATCACGAAATATAGACACCCTACTGAAGTTTAATTTTTTTTTCTTCCGATAGTGTTACAAAAGGGCCTCATCACCGACTGACTAGCGTTCTGGCGCTTGGTGGTGCCACAGGCATCGGGTTCGAGTCCCGACGGTGCCATGGATGTTTGTAATGGGTCGGAATCCACTTTAAACAGTTGGTCCTGGCATACTATGACTGCCAGAGGACTTTGGATGTAGAATTTACAACCCTACACCGTAAAAAGGAAACATCTTCTGTTTCGGAATTTGGCAAAAGGCCTTGGCCCACCATGGAGCTGTTGCGCCAATGAAGAAAAATACTACAATTATGCCTTTCGATTTCAAAGATTAATATTAACCATAAGGAGCGTTTGCCAAAGAAATGGGGTGAGTAATTATCCGTTTAATTATAATGTTATAATTACTAGTAAAATTTTATTGAAAAGTATCTGTGAAAGAATAACAACGAAGTAAATTTTAATGTAACAAAACAGAAATCGCACATCAAAATAACATTAAAATTTACATCTGTTCTACAGCTTTGACAATATTTTCCTGATTTTGCATTTTCTATACAAGATTTGTATTGTGGTAATGGAAGCCACTGTTCTTAAACTTTATCTATCTTATGACAAAGTTTTATTATAGGGTTTTAAAATATTATATGGTCCCTAATTTTCTATTTAATAGGCTATAAAAGTAAATTAAGACGTTTGTAAGTTTTTCTGATGCCCAAATTAACTAAAATATTGAGTTTTAATATGCAAAATTAGACAGTTTTTAGTAAATTGTTAATTAAAAATAACTTTATACATTTGTAAAACATTTAAAAACACAATCGTATGTAAATTTTGTATTCTAGGAGTTGAATTTATTTCAAATTTGTAAATTAAGAGAAGGATGATTTTTTAAAAGAAAATTTTTATTAAAAATTAAAACTATTTATCTTGTGAATAACGTTATGTTATGACATTTAATGCAAAAAATGCTTTAAACCATAATCGTTCGTTCCTCATCTGATCAAATATTTAACGATTAAAACTATTTTCCTTTGCAATTGGTTTTATTCTTCTGAGCATTATCATTAATTACGCAATCGTGCTAGGGTTTTTCACGGTTATTTAAATTTTAATTCAATTACATAAGGAAAGTATGGGAATTAAATTTCACAGTATAGTTCAATAACCTGATATATTATTTGCTTTGTTTTGTTTTCGTATTCTTTTTCTCTGTCGGCTTTTTCTAAATACGTGCAATACTCGCAAAGGGTGATTTTTTTTTTTTTAGAACGGTATTTAGTATAGCAATACTTGCAGATAATTCTGAGGTTCAAATTTGAACTTCAACTCAAAGAAACAAGCTTTTCATATCAGTTATATTTTTTGTCATTTTTAAATTTTTGATTTTTATTTTATACTATTCCTCCTTTCAATTTAGCACTTGCATACCATTACCCTAATTAGAGACTAAATTCTCCAAATTTAATGGTGCATATTTGGTTACAATTGACACGCAGTTAAATCTCTATTTAGAAATAATCATACTAATGTGAAAAAAAAAAAGTCCATATATAAGATTAAAATTCACAAATATTTTAAATTTTAGTATTTATATATTTTATTTTGTATAATTAAAAAAATAGAGAATAAGCCTTTCATTTACATGACCTATAAGCATATAATAAAGACTCATTTGAGCAAATTTTTTTTGTAAGAACTGAAATGAAAGTTTTGAAAATATTAATTTATTACTAATAATATAATTAACTTATAAAATATTAAAATATTTAGGTTACTAATAATTCTTCCTGTTATAAAAATGATGTTATCAAATCTTCTCTAAATTTTGCCAGTATTTAAGAAGGCAATGGTGTAGATGAAACACTTTTTTTACGCAAATTAGGGAATAAAATATACAAATTAGTATTAATACATTTTTAAATTATTATAGTAACTCAATAATTATAAACGAATAAAAAACTAGTTAATAATACTCAATAAACCAGAAAATGAAAGCAGCATTTAATTTTTTACAATGATATTTTTATCTTTACAGTGAACATAGTATCTGTACTATAAAATTCTTATCTCAAAAAAAAAAAAAAAAAAAAAAAAACTGTCTAATTAATTGTAGAATGTTTTGTCAGAGACAGGAATTCCAGACTTTTCACCAAGTTCTGCCTTGCCACCTTGTCTAATGTTAGATGAAAAAGACATTGTCCAATACACCATTCCAAAGTATCAACTTTTAAAAATAAGATAATTTTTTTTTAAATTTCCTATCAAAAAAGACTTGTACGTAACAACAAAAATGAAACATAATTTGCTACTTCGATTTATATTTGCATTTGTATTAAAAACGACTAGATTAATAACGAATTAGGTGATAAATTAGGACAAATTGAATTGCACTATAATTAGTAATTGAATTTTATAAGAATCTTTAATTGATATAATTCTGCTTCAGAATTAAGTATTCTAAAAAGATCCAGAGATCGATATTAATTTAAAACTATTTTGTTTTGATAATCGGCATAAATAAATTTGGTCCAAGACTGCCAATTAATGCCAATGGTAATAAATCTCCTTTATTACAATTCCAAATATTTACCACCATTTTGTAATTTTTATTGTCTGTTATTTATTAATGAGATAAAAATATTTTTTTCTCATTAATCTTGCAACATATTTTACATAATAAAAAGGGGCGCCATTTCTTTACTTAGTAAACTCTGAGATTAGAGGCAGTGATTAAAATGAGTGTTTAAATAAAACCTTCGCGTTTATGCTATCGTTATTCTATTAATATCAGATACTTCTAATACGTTTATACACGGAAGTCATAATCACATTAGCACATGGTAGATGCATGACTAATACTGAGTACTCGATTGCATGTTTTTGGATTCATAAAAGAGAAGGTCTTTTGTTTTTTATATTTTCTTAATGCTTTCCATTCCTTTCTTTCAGTATTGTTATCACGTTCGCACTTATTATATAAGCTTAGCTCCTTCTGTATCCAACTGATGACTTAAATTCGCATGAGAAAAACAGTAGTTTTGAACACGTCATTGAGGAAAAAATATTTATATTTATAATAAATGCCCCTAAATAATGGGTGAATTCAGGGTTTCGGTGGGAAAATCCCTTTCCCCAGCCCGCTATATGCATCTGTGTTCATTGTAGCAGATAGTCTTCCTTTATTCCGTTACAGATCGAGAATAATAATAAATTATATGCATTGCCTGTAGGGATAACGCATGAAGGTAAAGTTTACGAACGTCAAAACACACGAGAGCTTGCAAACGTGACCCATATTGCTTAATGGCCAGTACCCTATTTTGTGTGATATGTGCGTCAGAGCTATCTGAATTAGATGCAAGGTTCAGTATTAAGGGTGTAGGCTAAGTTTGGTATATTGATAGATTTACCTGCAGATTATGGCAACATTTTCTTTTCCTCTCATATAAACAAGTAATGACATCACAACCATTGCCTTAAATAGGTAGGCTACACATCTGTCCGAAAGGTTGAATGAATATTTGGCAATATGCAATACCACATAAACATATTCATATAATGAGGAAATTCTATTGATGTTTGATTTATACTTAAAAGAATACATTAAAAATTGTATAATTTTTTTCCAACCACAAAAATTATAATATATTTGTGTAAAAACCTACCAGATTTTTATTTCATAATTATTATTATTTTAAAGATGAAAGAGCTTACTTTGAATATTTTCAAGAACAATAAAAAAAGATGTTTTAAATAAGAATTAATAATTATTATAGTATGTTATGCCATTACATTGATGTGATTAAGCAGTTTATAATAAATGAGAAATACTATATTAGAAAAATAGATATTATGTATATTTCATTTATCAAGTTAAATAAATGAAACTTACCAAAATAAAATATTTCGATTTATATAAACAATTAATAAATAAATTAATGCACTCTTTAACTATAAAAGTAATGTATTAACTAAGGCACTCTTTCCTAATTAATGTACTCTTTAATTATCAGTTACATTCAAAAGCAAATATTTAACGAATAAATTGAATTAAAATTCATTCAAAGAAATACAGTTTAAAATTTTCGTTATGTAAGTATAAAAACAATGCCATAAAATTAAGAGGTACCGATATCTATTTTCTATTTAGATTTTTTTGTATGTTTCTTTTTTGACAACGATTACTCAATGAGAAAAAATCAATGTCACTTATTAAAGTTAAAGTAATCAATGTGACTTATTTTAGAAAGTTTTGAAGTAAATTTAAGCAATGCTGAATTTATAATTTGCAATTTAATTCTCATTTATTAAAAAGAAATTTTTGTAAACAAAAAATGTGTATTGAAGACGATCATTACATCAGTATTTAAAAATTACTTGGATATGTCTTTTCATAAAAAAAACATTTTGTAATCGAGGGAAAAAACAAAAACACTTTCTTTTATTAATATTTTTCTTTTCGTTATTGCATGTTTGGTTTGAAATACACACAAAAAAAAAATATTGCATTTTTGTTTACAAGATTCTTTTGAAAATGAAAAGAGGTCAAAAGTAACCATAATTAAGAATTCACTCAGTAACACACTTTCAAAAGGTTGGTAAACTTGCAGAAAACAATAAAAAATAAGTAGAAACCAGCATTTCTTTGAACATTGAGGTAATTTTCAACCAACATGTGGTTCTGGGTAGGAGGAAGTGGCATTGAAATATTTATTTATTTATTTTTTGGTAAGTTTCATTTATTTAACTTGATCAATGAAATATAATATATTAAAAATTATGCAGAAGTCATCTAATAAAATGGAAATATTCTCAATTTATTAAAAATGCATTCCTTTTTCAAAAGTATTTTTATATTTTAGTATACATAAATTATTTAATATTATTTAATATCTAAATTATTTTACATTTTTCAATAAATTAATTTTACATTTTACAATAAATTTTATATTTTACAATAAAAATTTTACGTTTATTATTAATTTATCAATATTAATTTTAATTACCATTAATTTTACGTTTATTAACATTAATTTATCAATATTAATTTTTTAATTACCATTAATTTTACATTTATTAGCACTAATTTTAATTAACATTAATTTTACATTTTAAATTAAAAATTTTTGTTAAAATTAAATAGTCGGCAAACCATGTTTATACCTGAATCAATTTTAAAAAATCTGATAACTTTTATAATTTAATAATACATCATATTTGAGAGAGATACCGGATTTGCTAAAAACTATGGTTTAGTAAAAGAAAACAGCTTTTTCAAAGCTTAAATAAAAGTTTAAAAAAAACCCTGTTAGCGCCTGATAATTGCTGTAAAAATTGAATTAACAACATAAGATGTTCACTCTAATCATTTTTTAAAAAGTATTCCTAAAAAAGCGTTTAAAGAATTAAAAAAAAAAAAAAATTATACAAATTTTTCCTATTATATATATATATATATATATCATTCTATTTTTTTTTCCTAAAAAAATGACTTACCGTCCTGAGTATGGTAGCTGCACTTTCATTGAGCAATATAACTTTGGCTTTGAGTTCTTTGATCATTGTTTTCCGCATACTCAGCCGTTCTTCTGCGGAGAGCGATTCCCGCTGCAGTCGGGTGGCATCGGCCAGAGCACAAGGGTTCTGCAGTTTTTCCGCGAAAGACAATTCTTTCACCCGCATGATGTCGTCGGCTGGCATGGGATTGGCAGACGCAGTGCTCATTAACACAGCGATGATGATAAGATATGGAATGGGTGAATCTACTGAAAATAAAAATGAATGCCTTATGAGTGGCAATAAAGTTTTAATAAATGTTACAAAAAAAACGCTAATAATGCAGAACTTGAAAGTTCGAGCTTTACGATTTGAAACATACAAGAAGGAAATACATTTTGTTGTATTTGTGCAAAGACTGAAGTGGTTGTAAAATCTCGTTAGTACTTAATTATTCATCTGAATTCCAGTATGCTTACAGAATTATCAAAATATTTTATTATAATTTATATTAGATTATAATTATTATTTCAAAAAAAGTGCTTTAAAAATAGTAAAATGATTACTTCTTAAATGAGTCAAAAACAAAATAAAAAATGTATAGGAATCTGAATACATGGAATTACTTTTATTCGCAAAATCAAAGAACATTTGTAAATTTTACTCATTTTATATTTTTATTTAATTATAGTCAAAATAAATTCTTTCCTTAGATAATTATAATATTTATAAAAAAGAATGTATAAAATACATCAACTTTTATCATTTTTTATCACGGGTGATAATTATTAAACTTTCAAAATAGTTTAATTTGTCCAAAGAATTTAAGATTCTTTTTCGAAATTTTTTTTATATTAATATTTACAAAGTGCATTTTTATATATAAAAAATCAGTTAACGCTCACGTTTTCCTCTCGTAAACGTGAAAATTTGAATCAAAATGTTTTTTTAACTTTTGATTTAAAATTGTTCATATAATTACTTGCACTTACTATGCGGAATTTGTTTCTTAAATCCAATTTTACGTAATCGTTATTAGGTGTTTTTTTCTAATGATCATTACGTGATTTTTTTTAAAAATCTTTTATATGACAATTTTATTTTTGCTCACCGCATAGTTCATCAATGGCCGTTACAGGAATAGAATTGCATTCCATGAGACTTCTGTACCGTCTAGGATTTACGTGCTGAATAAAAGTAAACCAGAAAAACTACCACCAGAATGTCGAAATATGAACTATATACTTGTATATACTTTGCAACTGACAAAGAGTCTCGTCGCTTCTGAAAACCGTAACTAAATCTTTAACCGTCCCAAGGAAATTCAGAATAGTTTAGTGAGTATCTTACTATTGGTCTACGCATCTGACCATATTAAAATTTATAGAAACAATCCAAATTGTCGGATACTGTCAAATTATTTTTACTTCCTGACTAGAATTTTATAAAAATTTATACTGCACTACAATAAACAGAATCAATAGAGTAATTTTTATACCATATTTCTGCATCGTAATAAAACCCTTGTTTCAAATTTCCTAAATATTTGCAATGTCCAGACATCTCATGGGGCAGATTCACGTGGAAGACAGATGTTCCGGATAACAAAGAAACTTTTTTTTTCAGGGTGTAAGCTAAACAGTATGCGAGTTAAGTATTTCCTGACTTAAACAATCGTAATAAAAAGAACAACCTTCAAATTCTAGTATATACGAAAAACATACAGTAGGCCATAATAATATTTTATGATTTTAGGGCTACCACGACTTTTTAGAACTATATATTAGTAATTTTATTGGATACCATTCTAAAATGTGCCTAATAATTAAAAATATCAATGAATCAAATGTCTATAATTATTGGAAATAAGTATTGAGTATTTGACATTATAATTGTTCATATGGTATAATAGCAGTTTATTGGTGACAGATTAAAAAATTAGAAAATGCTACTTTAATCTACTATTGTAGGAAATAAGATCTTGAAAAAATGAAGAATTAATGTTTCTTATTATATTTCTGTAGGATTTTTTAAATAAGAAAATAAATAAAATAATTTAATTTTACCTCTATTTGTTAATTAATATTTTGTAAATTTACTTTGTTTTTACAAAATGTGTGACTAAAAAGTTGTATTTTAAATTTAAGAAAAATTTCTTTCTTAAAAATCAATTGAGCCAGACTTGTGGTTTATTGGTAAACTGAGAAGCTATCATGGGTGTTATAATATAAATGGGTGTTAGTAACGAAAACGTTTTTCTAAGACGGGCTCATGGCTCAGTGACAACTGGTGAGCACTAAGGCGGAGATTCAATCCGTTGGCAGCTTTGTTGTAGACACTGTCTCAAAAGACGGGGAGACTTGATGGAGTTTGTGATGTTCAGCATCTTGTCTCGTTAGTCAGTCTATCTAGTGGGAGTTTTGCGGGTTTTCTCCAATACGATACGCAAATGCAGAGCAGTTCCTCCTAAAAGTCTTTCTGGAAGGCACTAGCCACCTCCTTCAACGTCACGGAACCAAGTTAGACTTCTGACTACAGGTGCTCTATCATAACAGAAGTCCCCTTTTCCTTGTTATATTTTAATAATTATAAATAAATAAATACACCCCATCAAACCCGTCCCATATATATATGTATACATATATAATGGTATGTTTGTGTAACCACCATATAAAATTTATCGAATTTCATTCAATAAAATGCCAAAAAACAAAAAATGACTTGAGGGCAGCATTACGAATAAAAATCAAAATATAAAAATAGCACTAATAACCAAAACATTACATCTTCAGTGTCACGTGTGGCTTATGTAAAGGACGCGACAAAAATAGGCAATGCTCAGTCACAGGAGCCAAAGACACAGTAGGAGCACTTGACCTTGCACCTGACCGTAAGATCTCAAACTGATTTCCCAACTTTGTCTTTCTCTGATCCATACAAACAATCATTCCGTCTTCTGACATAACAGAACTGGGTGGAAATACCAATGGAAATTGAAATAGTGGAAATTCCCTAGTCGTATCGGACACATTTACGTCAATGGTGGAGCATTACGAAATAACAAGCTGTGGACACATAACACAAGCTGCTAATTGGGGGATTTCAGTAGCCCAGCCCACCCCTTTTTAGGCGGCGGGTAAGAAAGGGAGAAGTCTTAATGGTCATAGTTTAATGTTCAAGTTTTAATGTTCATCAAACACGACAGATTTAAAAATGGGTTTTTATGTATGCATTTCTTGGGATCGAAACAATGTATTGCATCATTTTTTTTTTTTCTCCCGAAGTCACCTTCATCTACTCAGCTCACTCTCTCTCTTTACTCGTGGTAGTACAGTGTAAAATAGAGATTGCGCAATAAGTTCATACTGGCGTGAAACATTCGGGAAATATTGATACTAAGAACTCTTCATCACTTATTTCCTTATAATTTACAATCATGTTCTCGACTTTTAGAAATTATTGCTTTTAACTAAAGAATGCCATGAAAAAAACTAAATGGTAACTTAATTTATCGTCATTTTTGTTTAGAATACAACGTACATTATTTAGGATATAAAAAAAACCCAAAATGAATTGCAAGGCCGAATAGTGTAATGTTGCAATAATGAATAAGTAACATTGCTTATTTAACCACAATTTCTAAATTAAAACAAATTATACATTATAAGAGACTTTTGTTTTATTTTTTCTAATCGTATACAAATTAATTTATTAATTTTTTTTTCTAATGCAGAGACAGTTATCTTTATGCCATAAGCAAGGGCTGTACCGACGTTACTCATTTACACTACCCAGGGGGCAGGTGTAGCTTGAAGATATGCTACGGATGCAAGTAACACTACCCCCACAATGCTCTGTGATCCTATTAGACCGGGACCTACGGTTTAAAGTGGATTCCGAACCACTACATACATTCATGTTACCTCCGGGACTTGAACTCGAAACATGTGGTACCGAGCGCCGGAGCGCTAGCCACTCCGGACATCGGACTTCCATTTAAATAAATATACTTTTATTAAAAAAAGATAGTGAAATTATTAATTAGCTATATAATTATTTGATTGATAGATAAATAAATGATTAGTTGTGTAACTTTCATTTAGTGATACTATGTGGAACAAAAATAAATTCATTTTGTATCAGGTATTCAGAAAACTATTCATAAAAAAGTTATCTTAATATGATTGATAAAAAAAAACATGATTAAACCGCAGGGTTCAAAATATTTTAATTTAACAAAATTAAAAAAACCGGCCATATTTGCCCCGAACACCCTCATTATATCCATAATGCATTCAATGTTTATGGGCTTTAAAATGCTTTTTATACATTGTTCCAAGAAAAATTTTAAATACTAGTAACAGACAAACGGTTTTAAAAGCAACGAACCTAGTTCCCCGAATCTTGTAATAACTTAACCTAACTCAAAATCAAACTGAAAAAAAGAATAAATATCTATGTATAAATTCAAGTGCAATAAATAAGTAAATAGTTGAATAAAAGCGAAATTCTTTTGCCGAGCCGTTGACATTATAATTTAAGTGGTCGTCGTCTGCCAACAAGTAAAAGAACTTCAGGATGTCCACAGTCGAACTACAATGGGCCGGTGCATTCCAGACAAGAGTAACCGCACCGCAAGTGAAACCGAATTTCTTTAAAAAATCATAAACCCAGCTGATCAGCAAAGCGCGGAAAAATAAGCACATAAACGATGTAAAAAGCTTTCTCTCGCGCGGGGTCCTTATATAACAGCAGACGATTTTTTTCTGCTCCTTTTTTTCGACTTTTCTTTTTTTTTTGCGAGCTCGCGTTTCACTTGAAATCGTTTGCCCGATGAGGAGGAGGTTAACAAAAGAATATTTAAATTCGAATGTCTTGTCTTCGCAAAACAGGATTTTAGTAATCGGCATTTTTTGTATTGTAAAAATGTTCGAATTCCTAAAGTATTAGTCGGATTCCTTCTTTTTATCAGCATTAAAACGGAACACTGCCATTAGTTATTACTTTCATTTCTTTATAATATTTCTTTAGTTAGAGGTGGCAGGTGTAAAAGATAAGAAAGTGCTTAAATATTCTATAAACCCAAAATTTATAGAATGTTTGAAATTTTTTTTTTCCAATTCCTTCTATTAGCTCACACTCTCCCTATATATATATCTTGTTCAAATTTTCAATCGTTCATAAAATACTTTTTATTCATCCACTCAAGTTCAAATACATTTTTTTTGTACTTGTAGTGGATGACACCTGATGTTAATACAGCTTTTTCAAAGATTAATTCAGTAATTAAATTAAATTAATTAATTAAATTTTTTAGATCTAAGTTGCATATATCTACCAATAGATGGCGCCAGATAAACTTAAAAAATGAATGAAAATTATTTTTAAAGGACTTTCTGCAATATAGTGAAAAAGATTGGAATTGAGTTAAAAAAATTTTTTTTTTTATATCACTTGTTTTTGCTAACAATATTTGTTCCAGTTTGCTTTGAATTACGTAGAATATAAAATAGATAAGCTATACATATAAATATTAAATAAAGGAATTAAGTACAATCATATTCGATTACAAATTATTAATTTACAATTACACATTTTAAACTGAATCTTCTTAAAAATATTGCATGGGAATTTAGTAACTTTAAAGCGAAAGAGAAGAAAATATTTCAAAAACTGAGACATTATTAATCGGGCAAGTTCTTTCTAACATAAGCATATTTTGTCTTACAAAGTGAAAGCTAAATTTAAAAGAAAAATATGGAACCTATTGCATGAAGATCGTTTCGAATATAAGTTTAATAAATATTGCCTCGTTTATTGAAAACACGAGGAATTAACATGCTATGATTCTATTTTACAAAAAGTTTCACTTATTTATTATTCAAAAGGAAATTAAAATACTGCAATCACTTAACAAGTGTTTAGAAATACAGACTGAGTTACTCCACTATTTAATTATAGGAAGATTATAAAATGAAATAGTTGATTCTACCATCAGAACGAATATTTTACTCGCAGAGAATTTAGATATATCAGAAATTCAAATAATAATAATAATAAAATTTAGACTGCATTAAATTAAACACATACCTTATAACGAACGAACAGTTTAGAAAAGGATATAAATTTATTTTAGATCGTGGCCTTAAACAAAATTCTACCAGCATTTAAATGATCTCAAACGCTTCTATTACATATTCTTAAAGAAACAATTATAGTGTTTAACTTTAAAACTGCTCTTTAAAGACATAAAAAGCATATCTAATGAGCATGTCGTTTCTGTTTAACAGAAATAAAAGAAATTGATCAATGATGATTACGTCCTTTTTGACGTTTAGGTTCCTTCATATTATTTGACTGAGAAACCAAGCTTTTACCGACAATAATAACATGTTTCTTCTCAGATATTATTTGAATTTTAGGTTTCTTGTTTTGAAGGAAACTGGGAGATAAAAAAAAAATATGTAAAAGCAAAATGAAGTAACGGCAGAAAGAAATAGAAAATGAAAAAAAAAAAAAAAAAAAAAAAAAAAGCTGGCAATATGCCAGATGGTCAGACAGTAGGAAAAACTCACTTTTTTTATTCGTTTTAATTTATTGAGATTAAAATAAAAATATTAATGTTTTTATGTATTCACTAATTAATTTCATCAGAGCGTGTCATCTACTTAATCATTTCATAGCTTTGAAAGCTATTAAAAGCATAATATAGATAAGCTGATGAATTCTTGATTGAGTATAAAAAAGCATTGAAAACATTGAGCACTGTTTTTATTAGCAATAATTATTAATTATTAATTAAGTCTAAATATAAAAATTGCAAAAATATTTACAAATAATTAAGAAAAATATTACAATGAGAATATTATGGTTATATAATTTACATTTAAGACATTGATACAAACTTTTAACAAATAATAATGATTACGTATTTTAAATTTTCAGTAAAATTCAAATTGTTAAATTAAATGTTTTCCACAAAATATTACATATTTTCATTACCAATCATATTTTATATCAAAAAGAAAAATATTAATTTTTATGCAATTTATTTGTTTTTTATTTATTATGTAATTTTTTGAAGAAGTTCAACCACTTTAATATTATAAGAATTCATCTTTTTTTTTTTAAAGCCAGGTATGAGAAAATATTCTTAAGCGATTTTTTTCGTTATAAATTTCTTTTTCAATTTTTTTCTAGTATACTATTTTTAAGACATGTTATGAAATATCTTTATGTATATAACAACAATTTACTCATTAATAATTCAGTATCAATTTTAATTTACTCATTAATATAACATCTGTTGACTCATTAAATTCATTAATATGCTGCATTTACTTAATCGTGATTACTTGATTTATTATTAATCACTAAAGTAAAAATATTTTTAATTAATTAATTAGAAATGAATTAAATGTTAAAATATGAAATGAAAATAATTTTTAATGAAAATTAATGAAATGCAAACGAACTATAATATTAATATTTAAGGAAAACCTTTGCTTGGGAAAAGAAAGCAATCATGATAATATGCTCGAAAAGTTTTGTGATTTTTATTATTTAAATCAATATTCTGCTAAAATTTGAAATTTAATTATTTTGTTTATTTAGATTTAAACTTAACGAATTTTTCAATTTTTTCAGGCCGGCTTACATAAATATTAATTTTTTTTATTAATATGAATTTATTTATCTTTCAAAAATATACCTTTTTTATGATTGATTTTATAAGTTAAAATCATTTTATAAAAATTTGTTTGTGTTGCTATAAACTTGATGGTAATTATTTATTTATGCATTCAACTTCTGATGGCTAATTGGTTAATGCTCTGCTTTTGGTACCAAAGGTTCAAATTTGATTCTTGGTGGTAGCCTGGATGTTGAAGGGTTCGGAATCTACGTTAGTGGTTCGGAATCTAGATTAAACTGTAGGTCCCGGTCTACTTAGCCTAAAGTGTGCACAAAATTACCATAGAGTGACAAACCAATTTAAAAATAATTGTTTTCAAATTACATCACCATGCCGATATTGATTTCAAGTTAAATATACATGCAGGAATTGTTTTTAGCAATATAATATAAGCAATTTTTTAGCAGTTAGTATAATATAAAAATATTTTTGAAAAATTTAATTGAGTAATTTTTTAAGATTAATTTATTAATAAATTTAGTAAAGAATTTTTTTTTTTGCTTTAAAATATATTATACACACGAGAATACAATTTCATTTGTCATAAATTTAGAAAATACAACATGAACTTTTATGTATATTTATATACTTAAGCTTTATATTTTACATTAAATAATATTAAAACACTGGACTATTTTCTAAATATTAAAATTATTTTAAAAAAACTTCTATAAATCTCAGATTATTTAGTTTTTTAATTTCTTTATTTACAGCAATATAACTTTTCATCCAAATATTTTCTTTGTTTATTAGAAAATAGATTGGAATCTAATGCTCGTAAAAAAAAAAAGCCTTTGCAAAATGTTTTGAGTAAACGCTTCAATAAAATGTTAAGCTAGTAATGCAAATAAAAAGGATGTAATAACTGCACGGAAAAACAATGGGACTTGTTCAAAAAAATTAGGATCTCTCTTACCAGTAAGTTTTACTTCCTTCTTTCGATGTTTTGATGTTTCGTTCGATGTATACATCTGAGAATCCTGTTCCAGCATTCCGATTAGAATAACAGAATTAAAATAGCGGAGTGTTTTAATTTAAATTAAAAGATCAACGAGCCTTTTCAGAGGTATCTCCAACCACATAAACTGAGCACCTCAAGTGTTTAACTTGCAATGTCAGTTCTTGAAAAATATGCTCTCTGATGACCGAATGACAGACAAGTGTCCCATCACTATCCATGTCGTATCTCTTTATATTAAGACCACACCGGCCATGCGTTTCGTCAAATGAAGACACGAGCCTTGGACCGGTGACTACATTCACGCCTTTATCGCCCGTTTGGCGATGTTTGACTATCCACATTTGTTGTCAATTTTCTGATGTTACGTGATCTCGCGCACAATTGCGGAAACGTGGACTAAGAAATTAGAGGTACCATAAAGGGATTAACCTGGTTATTGCCCCATGTACGCGAAATTCCATTGATGAAGTCATTGTCAAGATCAGGCTGTCTAATAAATTGAGAATATAATTAAATTATTGATTTCCGAAATCGATTTTTTAACATATTTTATTGGAGTTCACTGAAACAAAACTTTGCCTTTATTTTGAATAATTTTTGTTGTTTAAGTATCTTGTATGCGTTCTTACCCCATGCACGGGACATTACACAAAAAATTAATTAAAAAATTTGAAATTTATTTTGGACAATTCCTAACTTGCATTTGAAATGTCTTATTATTTAACAGACATTTAATAATTTTAATTGATATAAACGACTTTAATAGAAATAAAATCAATAGATAACGATAAGATTTTCAAATTATTCCTCTTTCCTTTAGTGTAAATTAAACGTATTAATGTAGCCATCTCACAATGTGACCGTCATATACTTATGCGAAAAATTCCAAAAAATCATCTTTTTTTTATTCATTATTATCCTTCCCTCAATTTCTTCGATGACGTTTACTTGTTTTGCCAACTAAAATACTATATTTTCACGATTACCAGTGCACTTTTATTCAGATTGAAATTAAAAGAAATGTATTATAGAAAGGCTAGCTGCGAGTTTATAATAGAAAAATAAGTAATAGAAACTTTTTAAAGTTAATTTCTACTTTTTTCCCCTATATTGCAGAAAGCCCTTTATAAATAATTTTTATTCATTTTTTTAAGTTTATCTGGCGCCATCTATTGATAGATATATGCAACTTAAATCTAAAAAAACTAAAATCAATTAATTAAATTTTATTACTGAATTAATATTTGAAAAACTGTATTAACATTAAGTGTCATCCATTACAAGTTCAAAAAAATGTATTTGAACTTGAGTGAATGAATAAAAGTATTTTATTAACGATTGAAAATCTGAACAATATATATATATATAGGGAGAGTGTGAGCTAATAGAAGGAATTGAATAAGAGAATAAAATGTGGTAATAGGAGAATAATGGTAAATAAAGTTATGTGACCATACATTGTAGTGTGTCGATTGGGCGACTGGATTGTAACTGGGTTTGGTTGGATTGAGATACAGCTTTATTTACACACTCACAAACACCACATGCATACAATATTTAACGTACAATATGTAACACATTTAAAGACATATAATTAAGATTCCAGAAAGGATTCCACTTCTAAGCCGAAAACTCGATACTCGGGTACGCGCAGAGAGCGCGAAAGATACTTCCTCTCCAGGGGAGAGTCTGTAGGCCAACTGATACACAGGGCTAAGTTAAATATGTTTCCTCTCGGGATGAGAGACTGCTGATCAGCTAAACGTTTCTCAGTGTGCGAGTCTCGAGGCCTACTGACCATTTCCCTGAACGCCACAGCCTGCTCTTTGCCAGTACGTAGGAGGAAGCACTGTTATTGTTAGAGCATATTTGAAGAAAGTGAAGTTTAATGAAGTTTCTTTCTGTATGTCTGCTTCATTCAGTCTTCATGTCTGCTGATCTCACATCTTGAATGTTTTTTTTTTTCCTCTTCAATGATAAGATTCCCTTAATAAAGATGCCGACCTGAAGTAGTCCCTTTTGAAAATAGTTTATATTGAAAATTGAGATTTATTATGGTTTAAGTAGTATTGTTCTCATAATGGTAGAGCAAAGGTATTCATGTTTCCCAATGCAGATGTGTAGAAGGTTTGAACTTGGAGGAGGACACGTGGTAATGATTAATTATGCACTGGATAATTTTCTTGAACGTTTTGTTAAAAATTCATCCATTGTTTCAATATTAAGGTCGTCATACGAGTTAGATAAGTGAATTTTAATTTACCAAGGACAATCTGTGATGAATCTTAAGATCTCATTTTGTTATAATTGAATTATGTTTTTATTGGTTTTAGCTACCAATCCCTTGAGAGCTAAGAAAATTCTACAGTTCATGTTTGTTTTGATTAATATTTTCTCCTAGAAAAAACAGCATGAGCCATACATAGTTTAAAAGAAAATCTCAAGAAATTATGTTAATGGCAGTAGGCATACTGGAAACGACTTTTCAAAATATAGAGTGGGTGTAAAATAACTTTGCCTGTATGGAGGCATTAGCATCTAAAACTAATGAATGAAATGAAACCAAATTTCATTTATAAACTGTGGAGGAAATACAGAGTTGAAAAAAAATTAGTAGTAAAATTACTGAAATCGAAAGATTTTGGCACTCTCAGAACTAAAAAAACTGGTCAACAATTATAATGAAAACACAGAGAATGGATTATGCAAAATATCCTTAATGTTCTAGAAATTAAAGATGTACATGCAGAAATAAATGGCATAAAGTTTGAAACTCACAAAAATGCTATTTTATTAATCAACATTAGGGGTCTCTGAACCCTGTCTAATATTTTCAGTCTGCTATGCTTTATGTACAAGATATTAGAGAGTTTTTGTATAACGGAAACCACACGCTTTCACTTTTCAGCAATCAGGCGCGTGGGCTCATCAGAAGGGCAATTAAAATTTGTCTTAAAAATACAAATAAATCATTGCAATTTCTTTTTTTCGGCATGTTTCATGTTAACTTATTCATTTTCTTTAACCTTAATAATAAATTGAAAATGTAGATGAATGTACTACATTGCTTTTTAATAAATGTATTTGTTTTTATTAGAGCATTGTTCTTTATTTAAAAAACAATAAATTATTCCAAGTTATTTATAATTTCCAACAATTTCATTGCAACATACATTGAGCTGTAATTATAAAATTGTATTTAAATGCATTTATCTAAATTTTAATTATCTAATTTAAAAATATACAAAAATGCTTCATTTCTTTTTTTTAAAGCAAGTTTGCATTCATACTTTAATTTTACAATTGAAGATTGTTTCTTTCTTTCTTCTTTTTTTTTTTTTTTTTGTTCGTCCATTAGCTTTTTTTTCATATTCTGCAATAACTGCTTTTTTTCAGATTACTATTTTTCACATCCCGATCTTTTACACAAGGAAAACGTAAAAAAAAACAAACATTGTTTGAATAAAGATAAAATTTTGAATAAAATTCCATAAAAGTAACATAAGATAAAAATATGAATAAAAATTTTAAAAAGATAAAAATTTAAAAAAAAAATTAAAATAATGATAAAAATTTGAATAATTTAGTAGTAAAATTCCTAACCCAAACCATCCTTTATATCAAAAATAATCTATATAAATTAATTTTGACTAAACAATCATATGTTTATAGGTATCATTGAAATTTTCACTATATGTCATATCCTTTTTGAAATTGCACATGAAGCAACTAGAACTTTCCTGCTTTTTTTCGGGAACATAACAATATAAAATTTTTTTAAATCAATCTTTCATTTGATATAAATCTTATATTTAATTCTTATTTATTAATATGTAACCATTTTAAACCCATCTTATTTTTTTTAACTTATTTATGTTCCTGATGCAAAAAAAAAAAAAATATTTTTTTTTTCTTCAAAATATTAACATGACATTCTTATTTTAACATTTCATTTATTTTCCTAAAGGGCAATTTTCTATAATTTCCCAGTCCATATGTTTTGTTTGTGGCTTTTCTGGTTTTCTCTATCCCAGTCTGATGGCCAATTAGCTAACGCTGTGGCCTTGATATCACAGGCTCCAGGCTCGAATCCTGGCAGGACATGGATGTTTGTGAGTGGTTCGAAATCCACAGGAAACTGTAGGTCCTAGTCTAATTAGCCTAAAGTGAGCACAAAATAACCGTAGAGCGACAAACCAAACCAAACCAAACTACTCCATATCGATAGGTCTTCATCGGATTAAGAGCAACTATTTCTCTTAATAAAATTAAGTCATGCTTTTTACACTGTAGCGAACTCGTTTATTTGGCATTTTTCCCATTCGATATACTTTCTATTTTTTCTGATACGAATGTATTCAAGAGGATCTGTTATTTTCACTAGAAACTTCTAGGATTCATTTCTGAAAAAAATCAATCCATAAAAAAGAATAAAACAATGTTACAATAGCTTATAATAGGCTTGGAAATATTCTTTCTTATGATTAGTCTCAAAGTTTTTAGCCTCTTTCATTTGCAGCTGCTGTGTTATTCTTACAAGATGTAAAACGAACAAAACTTCTTTTATATAACTTAAAATTTTATATATACACAAATAACCCAAATGTTCCGTAATTTGAAATATTATTCAGGCGGAAGTATTCTTATCAGCAAATTAAATCTTAATATTTATGATTCAATATACAATAAAAAAATTCAGAATTATTCTATTGTAATACTATAGTTAAATAGATACTCAACCATCATTATAAAAACGCTATATGAATGAAAATTTATTAAGCTTAAACAGGTCATCAAGGGAATTTTAGAATCAATTAGCATTAAATACAGTTATGTAAAGGAGCTAAATAATAAACTATATAGAATATTTTTTAATACAAAAATAGACCGGAAAATTTACTTTTTATTACTCGTAGAAGATCGTCTTCATTGCTCATCAACATTGATAATTTCCGGTGATAAATCCAAATCCTTTTTAAATAAAAATAAACAGATTACTTCTTTTGTACATGATGCTAGACTAATCTAAAAAAATTATTTTAATTTATTTAAATTAAGTTTATAACGTTTAATTTCTGTTTTCGTCGTTTTATAATTAGCCTAATTCCTTATTCATTCATCGTTTTACTGAATTTTTTTTTTTTTACGTACGTTATCAAAGGCTCTTTCTAATTGCATGCGCAGAAGTGTAATATTTCCGATATGCATGCGTTATAATGCAATGTTTCTTATGAGCATGCGCGCTAGGCAGAAATAAAATATCGGACTATAAAAAACTCTGTATGCAAAAACTCTCTGTTGCTTCCAGTATATGACGTCACTTATTTAAACTGTCACCTTGAATGTTGATAATAACTAGTTTTTTTTCAGAAACACAGGTGTAATGTCACCAATAATGAATTCAAACTGATAAGCTAACTGATTTAAGGGGCAGGTTGAACACAGGTTTAAATGACAAAAGTGTTTTTAATGTATTGTGTATTTTTCTTTAACGTGAACTAATTTTTCTTATAAACATATTAAGAATAAAAATTTCTATATTAGTATTCTTGTAAAGGGTTATTTGTTCTATATACGTGATTTTTAAAAATCGATTAACATGCTGGTCATGTCCAAAATTTTTTACCTTAAATATTTTGATTAAATGATCAATTTCTTTTATATAAATAACCTTTAGCTTAAAATTTTAAATCACATTTACATTAATTGAAAAAAATAATTTGTTCTATTCGAAGAATTTTTATTCAATTTGAATACAACTATCACTGTTAAAGTTTGTAATAAATTTTCGAATGCATGCACAAAAAATCTAGACAGCATAGTGTTTATTACTATTTACTGAATAAACATAAAAATCAATCAATGTGATGCAGCTACCCAAATTAAATTAACTTACTGCTAACACCATGGAGATTACTTTTTACACTCTGGATATAATTTCAAAATCAATTACCTATCCAGTTATTACATCAATTACTGTACCTATACCATACAAAGAAATATGTTCCAATTTATACCATGCAGCATCATAAGTCACATATTCTAATTATATCTTGATCATGATCTAATTCTTCATGTTTTTGACGAACAACATTTAAAGCAGCATCGAGAATCTAGCTTTTAAGATTTTGTATTTCCTTTGATATCTTGTGCAGAAAAGAAAAGAAAGGAAAGTTTTTTTTTTATCCATAGCACCGTTACCCATAACCATAGAAAAATCTCTAAGGCTTCAAGAAGACCTTAACTGAAACTTTGTCCGAAACTTTGTAGAAATTCTTTGCATTGCAGCTGAATTTTTGTAGAATATCCAAATGAATTCTGATATACAAGAGTAAGACAAATGGAACTGCAAAAGATCACACTTTAAATTAGAAAATAAATTGCCCCACAAATCATTGCTCATGAGTACATAAATTTGGTTTTAAACTACCACTTGACGAGAAATATTTTTATTGTTTCAAATATAGCCTGTTGGCTAAGTGACTAGAGTTCTGGCTTATGGAACCACAGGCTTCAGATTAGAATTCTGGTGGGGGCATGGATGTTTGTTAATGGTTCGGAATCCATTTTAATTCAACCTGCTTTAAAGATTCAACAAAAAGTAATTTCTTTTCACTTTACTCTGTAATAATCTCAGAAGCACATAATGTAGAAGAACTATTAGTTAAAGAAAAATCTGGTTAAAAATCATTTTTATTCACTCAACGTTATTGAGCAGCAGCAAGTCAACAAGTAATATTTTCTGCTAAATTTATCCATATTTAATATGATTTAAATTTTAATAATCAACACAAAAGATAACAGAGAAAATATTTAAAATTACATAAAGTGAAGAATGAAATGTAATATTACTTCTGAAAATAACTGTTTTTGTAAATAACCGCAAATCGAATAATTGATTATCTGCCCAAAATTTATGCGAAGGAAAATGTAAATAAAAAAATGTTTACTAAATACAGTTACAGTTAGAAGTATGTTGCCACTCAGCGATATTAAAAATGCCAGTAATTATTGCATGCGGTTTGTCTCATAACTCTCAACTACAAGGAATATATAAGTGGGCCACAAGTTTCGATGTTGGTTTTCATCGGTTCATTAAATCGTGAATTTTAATTGTTAATAACTTCTAAAAAATATCAGAAATTGATATTTTTTTTTTTTATTTTTAAAACTATAGATGCATACATTTCAAAATTGTTTAAGCGAAAAAAAAAAAAATCGATTTTTTTTTTTTTTTGCTCTCCCTATTAGAACGTTCAGTGCCCCTTTTAGGTACCCCTGGAGCCGAAAGTCACATAGAGGTGACAGAAAATCTACTTTAGTAGGTACGTGACAGCAGCGGCAAAATCTTTCCTAATGTATATATACATATATACATTCGGAATTCATCCCCCCATGCCTTTCACTGTCTTTATATGAAAATTTTGTTTTGTATTAATTGCGGATGTCTCCAAATAGAGAATTTATTTTATGCTACCTGTATATGTTCCATTTTATTTGAAAGCAAATGGTAATCATGTTCACTAAATATTATGTCGACATCTCCTTTGTAATAGAATGTGATGTACTTTTCGAATTATGCTGTTTTTATCTCCGCTAATGATAAAAATTATTAATAAAATTAAATTTATTAAAAATTAATTCTTATGAATATTTCTTAGTGAATATTTCAATTTACGGTTTAAGCGACGCATTTATTAAAAACATTTTTGGATAATAAACATGTGTTAAATATTTTTTTATAATTTTAAATATTAATATTAAAATTTTAAGTTGAAATTGTTAGCCAAATACGGATGGTCATCTCAGAAGTTATTTCACAAAATAAATCAATTGAATATTGCATACATGCAATCTAACGTTTTTAAGCACATTTACTAAAAACAGTTACAGTTAGAAGTATGTTGCCATTCAATGATATTAAAAATGCCAATAATTATTACATAAGGTTTGTTCTCTATAATTATATCTGGTTTCTATAGCCATGACACCATTAATGGCAAACAAACATTTTATTCAATTCTTTCTATTAGCTCACACTCTCCCTATATATCTTGTTCAAATTTTCAATCGTTCATAAAATGCTTTTTATTCGTCCACTCAAGTTCAAATACATTTTTTTTAACTTCTAGTGGATGACACTTGATGTTAATACAGTCTTTTCAAATATTAATTCATCAATTAAATTAAATTAAATGAATTCATTTAGTTTTTTTTTTTTTTTTTAGATTTAAGTTGCCTATATCTACCAATAGATGCCGTCGGATAAACTTAAAAAAACGAATGAAAATTATTTATAAAAGACTTTCTGCAATACAGTGAAAACAGAAAAAGAATTGACTTAAATTTTTTTTTATTTATATTACTTGTTTAAATTTGCAATTTATTTTTGACATTTAACCAAGTTTCTAAAACTTTTTCTCTGCTTAGAAAACGCTTAAAAAATATTACCAATATGGGTGGTGTCACTTTTTATAAATTGAAAAGAATTCTTTCGCTAAAATTATCATTGCTGAAGTTGCGTGCGGACGAAGACTTTCAATTTTTTTTCCTAAATGCTTAACTTTGAAAGAAAAAGCTGAAAGGTGCATGTGTGTGTTTGCCCTCAAATGCAAAAGAAGGTGAGTGAGAGTTTTACATGAAAAGACTTTGATATATATAAGAATAACTTCTATAATCGATGGTTAGTCAGCTAAATAGGGCATTGCAATATGCTTTTTATGACAAATAAACAGACAATTTAAGGTAGAAATTTTTTTAAATGTGTTGAATTTAAAAAATAATAGCATTATCAATAATTTTGAGTTGGTGTTTAGGAGGTATCAACGTTATATTAGTCATTGGTGTAGCAAAAATATAAATCGTATATATATTTTTTTCATCTTTTTTAAATAAATGAAAACTAATAAAAAACTATTTCATAATAACTATAAATCATAGTTTAAAAATTAATATAATTAAAACTGCATTGTTTAATCATTATAAAAAATGACGAAAAACATAATAGTTATTTTGTTATGCATAAAGATCCTACCATTATAATGTTATTTGAACTTTTTTATTAAATTTCAACAAAAATGTTCAGTAAATTAAAATATCAATAAATAATATTTATTATTATTAAATATATTTGTAATATCAATTTAATAATATTTATACTGATAAATATTATTTTTTAAATAAATAATTTTATTTTATATTTTTTATATGATATTAAACTAATATTTTTTCATCTTTTGAATAAAAGGAAAACTATTTTATGATGGCTCCAAAACTAATCTCCCTAAATCTGCATCGTTTTTCTGTATAAAAAATGACTTAAAAACATAATAAATAGTTATAATATTATACTTGAAGATCCTACCATTACCATATTATTAAACCTTTTTAATAAATCATAAACAATTTTTAATAAATTAAAATTATTTATTACTATTATATAAATTATGCATTATTATTATTATACAAAAAATATTTGCGCTAATATTGTAAAAGAATTTTAAAGAAATTGACTAAAATCATTATGAATTGTGGTTTTATCAAAAACCATGGAAAAACCAGTAGATATTGGAATTGGTGAGATAATCCAAAAATACAGTTGACAATAATAATCCATGTAACTAACTCTGCAGTAAGCATAATAGAAAAATTAAAATTTTATTGAAATAAATACAAATTTGTATTTAAAAAAATTAGGAATATTTCAAACTTTTACTTTGATAAAAATATTTTTCTAAATTAATTGCATAATTGTAAGCTACTGTATATTTTTGCTGTCTTTGTGAAAAACTTTTAATTAGTTAACAGGACTGTCATTTAAATTGATTGCCCTATGTTTAAGGAAGAGGGCAAAAAATGCTTGATAAACAGTTTTGAGAAGATAGAGGGAAAAAAAAGGCATTGTGAATATCTACTAGATATATCTACTTTTAATCGCGTATATATTTGTATGTAGTTTTCGGTTTGTAGATTACAGAAAGAAAAATTGTGCAGCGTTTAAGATAAATAATACTTATTCAAACAGATGACGAAGAATAACGCGCGAAATTTGGCGAAAGATTTCGGTTGCGAGCTGTAACCCTGTTCGCGGCAGAAATTCGTAGACGTCACACACCCTAGGTAACTGCTTCTTCATTCATGCTTCTTTCCATTCAAGTCTTTTCTGGCAGGAGCATTTTCACAGACAACTTGTTCCCGCCGCATCGCGCTTTCCACACAATTATTTTTTCTTCTCTCTTTCTCACTAGACGTTTGAAAAACGTTAGACAAACACTAAAGAAAACTCGCTCAATTGCATTTGACATGAGAGGCACTTTATTTCAGCTTTTTAGCTCATGATTTAAAAACTTTTGTCTCACGGATGCAAAAGAAAAAGCTCAGTTTAAAACGTTTATATTAATTTTTTCTACAAATTCCTGCTCTACCGTAAATTAATATCCTGGTTTTAAATTTGCTGAAGTTTAAAGAAGCAATCGAAAAGTGTAAATGAAAGAAAAAAAAATTTTTTTATGAAGTAGGATAATGAATCTGATATAGTATTAAGCTATCTTGACAACATGTTATGACTTTTGCACTACTGAATAAATGTAAAATATGCATATATATATATATATAGTATTAGTACGTATATATATATAAGAGCTCTTTGTACTACAAATAAATCATGCATATTTATATATATGCATATATATCTCTACCTGTCTCTACATTAAAAAGATAAGATAGAGAGGAATATTAGAGAAAAATTATTAAATTCTTACATTAAAATTATCTTGAGTCTTTCCATCAGTTTATCAAGACCTTTGTTATTAAGTAAATGTTATTTTGTTGCTTCCGCAACGTTTTTATTAATAAAATAACATTTTTTATGAGAAACATTGCGCATAAAATCCTTACACAAGATTATTTGGTAGTTAGTCCTTTTTTTTTTTTTTTTTGAAAATGATTAACTGCTTAGAATTGTTAATTTACAATCGAGCAAACAAAATATTACTAAATTTACATATTATGGAGCAGTACGCGACAAATTTAGAAATGATTAAATTAAAAAAAATACTTAACTTTCCAAAAGTTCGTGCAGATAACGTATTTAGTGAATTAAAATATTGCAATCTCTCAGATGGAATTGTTCGTATTTTAAAAGGAATAAAATTATATGAATTTTTTTATATAATTTTATTTGTTTTTAGTTTAATAATTTATGGGGAGATTAACTACGCGTGTGAAATATCCAAAGTGAATTTAAACAAAGAATACCAAGGGACTACAATATTAACGGTAGAATATTTTCGTGTAGAATTAGAATTAAAATTTTATAATACGAGAATATTTTTAATTGGCTCAATATTAATATTTATTTTTTCTATCTCCAGCTTGATCTAATATTCTAAAATAATGTTGCACAATAATTATATACGATTATTAAAAATAATTTGTGTTCCATTTTTTTCCCCACAGAATGAACAATATTAAAATCATTTTTGGATTTAAATCTTCGAAATATTTGATTAAAATGGCAACAACAAAGTAAAAAACTTTTTGAGAAATATGTTACATCGAGAAAATAAAATAGAAATTTTTTTCCCGACTAACCCAGCAAATCCAAATTAAAGTTCTTTAACAACTTATAATTAAAAATGAGAATTTAACCATTTACTTTTAAGTGAATGTTTTTATAAATAATATTAGATAATATTATAACGCTTTTTTTAAATTTAAATACGTGGTCGTACGTGACTTGGGTGAAACAAGCAGTGAGTTACAGTGTCGAAGTGAAATTTGTCATTTGGAGTCGCGTTGAATTACTTACATTTCCACTGAGTCATTTAACTCCAAGAAAAATCTCGAAGATATGTTCTAGAACATCTCCATTTTTTTTTCCAATTCCTCATCGCTAGGTCTTGTACTTTATGATAGCAGTCGTTTATTTTAAAAGTTGGTGTTTACAAAGATAACAGATAGAAAGTTTCTTCAACGAACTGATAATTTTTTTAAAACTATAAATTATTTTCAGACTATCAATAATTTGTTTCTGGATTTGATTACATCATTATTGGATTGGATTTTCAAGCCAAATGAGTAAGTATTATATCATTATCAGATGTTATTAGTTAATTGAAATGGAATTGTTTCTTCATAGAAGTATTCATGTTCTTGCATTAAAACACTATTTTTATTCTCGTTTCGAAAATCGGCATAAAATCGTGAAAAACTATTTTTAAAAGGAATTTAAAAGTGTATTAGTTTTTATTATTTAAAATATATTTTCATTATCATTCCTGGTATTAGGTATAAAAAGGATTTTAAAAATGATCTGTTAGAGCGGTTGTTTTTTATCTTTAAAATGATCGTTATATTTTTTTAATTTAATATATTTATTAGCTTTTTGCTATACCACGCCTCTTTACATCGCGTATTCGGTTATTCATCTAATATTTAAATAATAAATTAAGAATATTAATTATTTTATTCGCATCTGATAAGTATTTAATAATTTTTAAATTTTTGATAATTTTCCCAAATAATTTAAATAAAATGGAGATAAATGTGTTTAAATCAATATTTAATATTTTTTTCTTTTTTATCTTTAAAAATATTGTTAAAATGGGAAAAAGTATATAGAATTGTAACATTATACATTTAAAAACTGCTTAGTTTTAAAACTTAGTATTTTAAGTATTTTCAGAATTAAAGTGGATGAAGAATTAAAAACTTTAATTTAATTAAGTGGTTTCACAACTTTTAGACCTTTACCGGAAAACTACTGATACATGATAAAATTTTAACATTGCTTTTACATTCAATTTGTTATGTACATTATTAGTAAATATTACATGCAATAATTGGTTTTAACTATAGTAACATTGGGAATTTCTTTCTGTAAAACGACGGATTTCATTTCATCTCATTGTAACTGATATTTTTAAAATAGAACATTTTTTTGTTTATCCAGAAGGATTAAGCTTTTTATTGTAAGCTATTATAAAAATTGATTTCAAATGGAAGCAGAGCAATTTTATCTTTATTTAAATATAGGTAAACTTTATTTTGTTTAAATTTGAATTATTGAATGTTAACTACCTATAAAATATATGGGTATTGTTTAGAGAAGGTGGGCTTTTCGTGTCCAATGACAATTTTAGGTATTTTCACTGAAATCTGTAATTTTTTAAAAATTTCTTTTCTCAAACATTTTTATGAAATCATTTGGAATTCTGTAGTTTTGTTTAAGATTATCGTTAAGCGTTTTGTTCTTACATTAAATTTTTAAATTTAGTATCATAAACTAAATATTTCCGGTCAAAATTCATTGATTTTAAAAAATATTTTCAGATTTATTAAAAATTATTCTTGCATTGCTTTTTATATTTTTTATTATTTTTATTTTGTTTATATTTTTGTTGTTTCTTATTTTATATTTTGTTTCATATTTTACTTTTTACAACATACACATAATTTTTTGATAATCTGTACATCAGTCAGTTTCTTATTTATTACTAATATATTCTCTTTTTTAAAACAAAAATCAGTAATTGATGTAAATTAAAAGTTCCCGTGATTCCTTATTTCAAAAGAAAAGCGACGCATTTCCTGCAAATTTCCTATTTGCAAGAAACTGACTTCCTAAAGGAAATAATTTGTTTGATATATTTCCTCTTATGATTAATGCAGCTTTTTTTTACGTTACTTTCATTTTGCCGCCAAACTTTCTATTCAATAGCCCTTTTTGGCGAAACTGTGTATGTCTTCATCACACAACAAAAATGCAAAGGACTTGAAGATTTAAATATTTTTTAATGATTAACATTATTTAAAAATAATTAAAATAGTAAAAAAATTTTTTATAGTAAATATTCTCATCATGAGACTAGAGATGAACTAATGAAGTGGTAGAATACAATTTGATCCAAGAATAATTGTTGTTGATTCTTTTTATTTTCGACATTTATTAGAATTTTTGTTGGATATCTATATCATATTTTTATTTTTTATGAAAATATGAGTAAAAAAGAATCCATACAACCTTAAAATTACAGTGACTTCAAACTTGTCAAGCGCAGTATTTCAGAATTTTATTTAAAATACTCCAAATTAACAGACAAGAAATTAAGTTCATTGGTATATACAATGTTATTTTGCATTTAATGAATTATTTTGTTATTTTTCTTCTTTTAAATTTAAATATATAATTTAAAGAAAATACTAAAAGCTTTATTTAGACCTTTCAAACCAATTTTATTGTGTTATATTTGAGGGCTTTCCAAACAAATTTACTTTTTATAGACATTAAAAAATTCCTGTCTTTTAAAAATCTTTTAAATAAATATTCTAGTAACTTCCCGTTATATAAATAAAAGATATTTAAAATATTAGTTAATTATGTATGTTTAGTTAAAAATTTTCAAATATTTAGATGGATTAGAATTCCAAAACAATTTTAAAAATTTAGTTTTCTGAATCTTTTACCATAATTATTTTGTTTCATAAAACATATGAAGAAATTTAAAAATAATAATGAAAATAAGAATATAAACCAAGGAAATTTATTTATTTTACCATTTTATTTAGTTTTTAACTAATCGACCTCTAGTTATTTAATTTTATTCATATTTATTCATTAACTTTATTAAAAATAATGATCTGCGTAAACTGACAAAAAAAAGTGAATTTTTAACTGTTCATCATATTAAGCATTCGATTAGGCCTCAATGGCCGAGTGTCTATCTCTCTGGCGTTCGGTGCACGGGGGTTCGAGTTCTGACCGTGTCATGAATGTTTGTAGTTTGATGTTTACCATAGATGTTTGCAGGTGCCATGGATGTTTTTGAATGCACTTTAAGCCGTAGGTCCAGGTCTCATATGGCTGTAGAGCGTCACGGAGCCAAGTCAGACTTCTACCTACGGGGTGCTCCATCACACATAGAAGCTGCCCTTTTTCCTTTCAACCATGAGTCCATACGAGTTCGTGAGCTTGGTCTAGTTGTCTACCAAGTGGGATTAAAAACAACAACAATGCATATGATTTCAAAAAAAAAAATTTAAAAAAATAGCTGTATAATACATTAACATTAAAATTTTTTATATTAAATTTAGTTAAACGTCAAAATAGTTTTTTAAAAGTAAAATAAAAAAAAAAATAGATGTATAATACAGTAACATTCAAGTTTTTTGTATTAAATTTAGTTAAACGTCAAAATAGTTTTTTAAAAGTAAAATTATTATACGCAAATGTAATGGGAAATATTTAAAAGGTAAAATTTTGATATTAACGGAATAAATAACCCTCAAGAGAAAAAGTAAAACCTAATAAAATACTTTTCATTAAAAATTATTTTTGCCAAGAGTGGAATTTGTCGCATGCAGAAAATAATATTCATGGAAATAAATAAATCCATATCCCATTAATAAAGTCTGTAAACACATGCTTTCATTCACGGAACAAAAACAATGTTATTGTTATTGTTTTCATTAAATGTTCATCTTTCTCTCTGAATAGAAAAATATTTAAGTTGAAAAAGCTCGCATTTTTAATATACGGAAGAGGATATTAGTTATTTTTAGATAATTTTTGAAATGCCAATAGTAAGTTCCATGACCTTAGGTTAAAAATATTTTTTAGAAAGAAAAACGCATAATTAAAATTTTCAAAAATTTTAATGTTTGATTTCTTTGCATGAGAAATAAATTTTTCTGTCATACAATAAAAAATGGGGCAAATAAATAAACACTTTTTAAAATTTTTACAGTAATGATATAAATTCAGCAAATCTCAATAGTTTTCTAATGATTATGAATTAAGAAACAGTACCCAACAAATACCATTAATTACACTCAAACAATATTTACAACAATTAAAAACTTTTCTTTAGTTTTAATCATTTTCTTTAAATGCTGTTATTTTTCTTGTAAATATTGTTTTTTAATATTTGCGTAGTTTTTATTGAAATATTGTTAGTTGATCTTAAAATCGCTTAGTGGTGTCCTTATACGTATATATTCAAATTATAAGATTTTAGAAAAATGAAATATATGTTAATTTCATCCAGTATTCCTAATAATTACCCCTTCATTTTTCTAAACTGAATCGTTTTTATTTTTTAAATATTGAGCGTTAAATATTGAGCTTCTCATTTCTGAAAAACTGACTGTAAGAGATGTTGCCAGTGGATTCAAACCTCAACCCTTCAGAAAACTAAATGTACATGTTACTATTGCTTCACAAGTTGGCATATTCATTAACTATTTGAATTTTGATTAATTTGGATTCTTAAAATTTTTTAATTATGAAATTATTTATATATAATTTTTTGTAAAAAAAAATAGTTTCGTTATAGTTGTGTTTTAGTAATCTTTTTTATTTCTTTGACTTTTTTTTTTTTTCAAAATAATTCCTGACTACATATATATATGTATTTATATGTGATGGGGGCGGGGAGGGAGGGGGTGAATGTATACTCAGGGTGTTTAAAAATTTTGGTGGAAATGTAAATGTGATAATAGAAACATTAATGGGTGGGAGAGTTATCCAGTTTACAGATATATATTCACCACGGTACGGGATTTCGTGGTGAGAAACGAAACAAAAAATTAGTTCAAAATCTTGATGATAGAGCATAATTCCTTGAAAATAATAATCATGCACACAATGAAAAGTTTGACTATTATATGCATATTTTTAATACGAAAATGGAAAATGTTATTATAATTTAGGTCTACTTGCAACTGCAACGAACGATATTACCAATGTATACGTACAAAATCCAACATGTTCAGCAACTTCTGTCTGACGATGGACCATAGCGCGAAGCTTTTGCACGGTAGACCGTTTCGAAAATGGAGAAAGATGACACTTTGCTTTTTTAAAACTTTTATGATACATTTCTCGCTAGACTAGAGAGTTACCCGCCAAATTGATGAATTTGAACTTCTTTTTATGCAACCCATACGATCATGCCGAATTATCACTGCAGTCAGAAAAGTCACTGTGAGTTGTTTTTTACAACATTATTCAGATGGATCTTTTAATCTTCAAGGAACTTTGGGGCATATGCCTGAAAGCTTGTAAACTATAACGCATTCTATTATAATTTATTATGTGCATCATTGTCCTTCGTACGACATAAATTGAACATCTTTTATGCCAGTATTGATACAAATTTTTGAAATGTAGGAACACTTGTGTGTCACTGTACGTACATGTATACAAACATTCCCTTTTTATATATAAAAGCCAAAATATAATGGCATTTTCAACAAATTGATTTTAATCACAGGTACTAGTAGAAGTTTTGTAAAACATTTCAATAACAAAATTTTTTGTAAGCAAACTTGATTTTGAAAGAATATATATTTTAGACACTTTATCATTTCTATTTTAATGCTATGTGAAAAATAAAAGCAAATTCTCTACAGTTTTTGATATTAAAACACTTTAATAATTTTATTTTTAAATTATGCTTCTTTGTATAAAACCCCCTCAGTTTTCAATATTTATTTTTAATTTAAAATATTCGTTTTAATATCAGTCGAGAATGAAAATTGCATTAAATTAACGTTACGTGCATTGAATATTTTTAGAATATTTTAGGAAGTGATGGTTCATGCCATTGCACAATGTGGAAAATCATTTCATTTTTTTTCTTAATTTCAATTTCAAAATTTGTAGTTAGAGAGATATAAATACCTCATCTATTTGCAATATCAACTTTCAAATATCTGAATCCCAAACCAGTTTTTGAGATTCCTATTGTAAAAGGGTTAAATATCGAGATAAGCTGGAGCAATCTACGGAATCATATGCTGCTGTAGGTTAATTATGCACCTGCTTGGATAGACACACTGGCGCCACCTCGAAACCTTAAAATGAACGATTTGACCTTTACTTTCTCGCTTTTCTGGCAGTCTCCAACAACGCCTATGTAAAGTACAGAATCTTCCTTAATGCTCACCACGTGTTGGGAAAGTTAATTTTGAATTGATCGGCGCCACCAGTTTTTCTGTGGTTTCCTAGAACTCCCAGGCAACCCAATACACGGCAAGAGCAGTATTAATTTTTAATATGCGGTTTTGAAACACGGAAGTGCTTTTTATAATCTCACACGCCGCACACGGACAATTTGTCCTTTCATTAACCATATTCTAAACATTCGGAATCACTTGAGGTCAATAACCAATCATGGACATTTTCTCAGAAAAGAATTGTGGGACAAAGTGACTTCAGGTAAATTCAGACTGATTTATGAATAGCTCAGTCTATGTCCACACAGCAGTATTCATAATCACGGCGCCACCCAAGATTCAGGCGTGAGTAAACAACTGAGTTGGTCTATGATACGTTATTAGTATTTGGAAAAATATAAAAGAGAATAAGTGGTAAAGTTTAAGGAACTATAAGTTTTCTACGAATAACAAAATTAAATCAATTATAATGAATATAAATAATAATTGTTTCTCAGGTCGAGTTCTATTTACATTTGCTAGAAGCGATGACAAGAAATTATAAAAACGTATTCAGTAAATAAATAAATTAACAGAAACAACTTAAGTTCTTGCTTCTGACCAAAAATTATATAATTCCTGGATTGACGTGGTTTGGTATAAACGCTGGCTGTTTTGTTAGAGAAAGTAATACTCCTTAGGCTAATTAGACCTATGTTAACGTAAAAACCAGTAAAAAACACTCATGCCACTGCCCGGATTTGGAACCGACTTATACTTAGAATATGAAAGTATTTTCTTTTCATAAAATATCTCACTTGCGTTGAAAAAAATTATTAGTTAATTTTTGAAATTTGTTGAAATGGAAAACTGTCTACAGATTAGAAATTCAGAATGGAGAAATGTAAAATTATTTTTGTTTTGCACATTTTGTTTACAGTTGTATAACTCAGTTGAATTGTTTAAAATTATGTACCCTTCGACAGCATATACTATAAGTGTATTAAGGAAATAATATAGTAAAATTATTATACCAGTAAATTATACTTAACAGTAGCTATTTTACTAGTATAATAAGTAAAAGTAAAATTATTATACTAGTATTATATTCTGATATATTATACATATATAAAAAAAGATTGAATTAAGCTGATGTTTGGTAGGACATATTTTTTTATAAATTAAATATGAAATTTTATGCAATTTGAAGATAAAACGTTAAAGTGACCTATTATAATAAAATGATGCATTATTGTTGATA